>WNWK01029353.1:0-24492 GCA_009830355.1 Cherax destructor | reverse complement strand
ATAGGAGTAGAAATATTTTGGGTTTCTTGCAATATCCTGTATGGCTCTTTGTTCCTTTGTACTTCTTCTGTCAGGTATGACATCTTAAGTTTTGCTCTAATTCCGTGATCTCTCGGTTAAGGCTATCTCTCTTCTGTTCCAACATAACTGTGTTTTCAGCAATTCAGTAACCCGTTTTCTTCTCCTGTACCATCTCCTACGCTCTCTCTCTATATCTGATCTTCTTCGGGGTTTCCTCAATGGTACGTGTTTCATACATACTTGTATGCTTCTGTATTCAGCTTCTCTAGGCACTGGTGGGGATTTAGGGTGCTCATGTCTGATTCCCATGATATGTCTGATAGCTCTTGGTTTATTTTTCCCAGTCAATTCTATGGTTATTAAAATTAAACTTACTGAACATTCCGTCTCTAACATTAGTGTCGCAGTTCCCTAACCCTGAGTTAATACTAGTTTGAACTTCTATGATGTTATGATCAGAGTATATTGTTTTTGTAACTGTTATGTCTCTGATTAATTCCTCGTTGTTTGTGAATATCAAATCCAGGGTATTTTCATTTCTAGTGGGATCAATTATCTGTTGGTTTAGTGAGTACTTTTCACAAAGCCTCATTAGTTCCCTGGTATGTGCCTGTTGAGCCAGGGTGCTTCCAGGAGTTATTTCTGGTATAACATTATGGTGCCTCATCTGAACTGTGGTATTGATGCACCTATGGCAAGACAGTGATAGTGAGTGAGGAAAGTGTTTCTTCTTTTTCGGGTTACCCTACCTCAGTGGGAGACAGCCGGTGTGTAATATTCTATGTTGAGAAGGTCCAAATCACTAAGACTAAACTGTGTTGTAATATAATTAAATATAATTTTCCCATTGATGGCCTCAGGTTTGTGTGTACAGGCTTTAATTTACTGAAGCAGTTTTTGCAGCTTGCAATCAACAAATAGTAGGGATATTTGTAATGTATTTAACCTTATTTGTAATTACCTAACCTTACTATCTGTATAATCATTGTGTTGCTATTGAGTAAGACCTATCATAAGACTGCCTGAAAAGCCTAGGCATACCTAGGCGTATTATTGGCCATCTTGTAATATCTACTTCATAAAATGTATAATTGTAAGTACACCCCACCTTGTATATTACTCGAAATAAAGAATTTGAATTTGAATAGACACTTAAAGGAATTTTTGGTATATTGTCATGAATTTCTAGAACCATCCTACAATTGCACATATTTGTGAGGAGTTAAACTGTATCTAGATCAGTGTTGCAGAAATTCAAGAGTCCTGTTTTGCAATTACATCTTGTAAATGTTAATATTTTAGTAAATGACCACCTATGACAAAATATCCTTTTTATTGCAATAGCTCCTGTGCGCAGTTGATCCTCGGCTTCTGAAGCTTACCCCAAAAGATGATGTAATCTATAGTTCCTTCAGAAAAGAGTTTCCAGATTTTAATGTTGGAAAGTTGGTGGAAAGTGATCTCAAAAGTCCAGATGCAAAAGAGGTTAGTGGTATTATTAAAGCTTTATATTATTTTCAGAGGTCTTGTTTTAATGGGATAATATCTACAGTGGTCCCTCGGTTTTCGGTCATCTCCAAACTCGCCCTTTTATGTAAGTGTATTTTCGTAAGTGCTTTTGCAAGTGTATTTTTGGGGGTCTGAAATAGACTAACCTACGTGACATTATTTCTTAAGGAAGTAAATTCGTTCGGTAATGGCACTTGAGCAGCATTCTGGAAAGAATTTTCGGCGAAAACCGAGGGTCCACTGTACTGGGATTTCAAAAGATCCTTTATGTACATCATTTATAAATAATAAATATACTTAGTACTTTTGTTATGTTATCTTTCTTCATATTTGTTACATTGTTGATATAGAACAATGTGATAATGCTAATAATGACAGGTTTTGCATGTTTTTATTAGTTTTATAGTATAATGCCTTAAAAACTTGAGTTATTAATTATATATCAACATTCAAGAAAGGTATGTCGGCCGTCTCCCACCGAGGCAGGGGTGACCCAAAAAGAAAGAAAATCCCCCCCCCCCAAAAAAAAAATACAGTGGTACCTCTACTTACGAGCAGCTCCCAACTCGAACAATTATGTAAGTGTATTTTGTAGGTGTTTTTGTAAGTGTATTTTTGGGGGTCTGAAATGGATTAATCTAATTTTCATTATTTCTTATAGGAAAAATTCCTTGGTATCGGCACTTGAATAGCCATCTGGAACGCAATTGCTTGTAACTCAAGGTACCACTGTACTTTCATCATCATCACTTTCATCATCACCTCATACATAATCACTGTCTTTGCAGAGGCGCTCAGATACGACAGCTGAGAATAAGTCCCTCCCAACTGTCACTATCCCAGACCCCCCCTTTTTAAAGTGCAGGCATTGTACTTCCCATTTCCAGGACTCAAGTCCAACTAAATCAATTAACTGGTTTCCCTGAATCCCTTCACAAAATATTACCCTGCTCATACTCCAACAGCTCGTCAGGTCCCAAAAACCATTAGTCTCCATTCACTCCTATCTAACACGCTTTGAGTAAAGCTATTGATAACATTTTTACAAGGAAAGAACAGTTATTTTAGAGATAATTGTTAGAATGGTTGCTAACTATTGATGGAAGACGAGCAATATTTTTTTATGCATTAGGCAGGAAGATATAAGAGTTGGTGGGTGTGAGGAAGAGTCAGAGGTGAGTGTGGGACAAGTGCATAAGGTAGTAGGTAAGAAATGCAAGGAAGTAAAACAGCTGGGTCAAACAGGATTAGGACAAATCTAAAAGCAGGTGAGGATACATTTTGGAGTAGCTGTTGTATTTGTTCATTATATGCATGGAAGAAGGAAAGGCATCTAAGGGTTGGCATATAGCATACATAGTTTGTATAAGGAAAATCATGACAAAGGAGTGTAAAAGTTGTAGTTAAATGTTTGTTGATTATACCAGGTGAAGTGTGGTGATATTATTACTGAAGGACTTAGATAAGACAGAAAGTAGGATTACAGAGGAACAAGGAAGATTTAGGAAGGGTAGGGGATTTGTTAGACCAAGTGTTTATATTGAAGCATATAAATGAACAATGCTTAATAGGCAGAACTTTATTGCATTTATGGTTTTAGAAAGGCAGGGCAGATGTTGCAAATGTATAGAATGGGTGGTAGGTTATTAAAAGTGGTAATGAGTTTTGTACAGAAAGTGAAGCTCAAGTCAGAGTATATAGGAGAAAAGAGGACTATTTTCCAGTAAATTTAAGCCTTAGGAATGTGTGATGTCACCATGGTTATACAAAAATACAGTAGGGCCCCACTTATATGGCAGGTGAGGTTCCATTTTACTGCCGGAAAATGGACATCATCGAAAGCAGAACGCCATTTTTTCCCACTTATAAGTCCATATAAATGCCAGATAACAAGTTTACACTAACCACTCCCATATTACGACTTTAAGTGCCCTAGAGCGATAAAATGCATATACAGTACACTCATTACTTACCTTAAAATATTTGTAGTCTTAATGTGGGAGTGAGTAAGCGAGATAAAAACGAATAAACAAGAGAGAGAGAGAGAGAAAGATAGAGCCTCAGAGTACTTATGTAAACAAACAGACTAGTTATGGTTGATACACGTTCATACAAACACCTTATTGTGTACAAGTTGTCTCCACAGTGTACAATAGAATAAATAGACCAAAACTTCTATTCTCTCCTAGGTAGTGGTTGGTAGGGCAGCAACCGCCCAGGAGGTTACTACCGTCCTGCCAAGTGAGTGTAAACAGCCCTTATGTAATTGTTTTACATGATGGTAGGATTGCTGGTGTCTTTTTCTGTCTCATAAACATGCAAGATTTCAGGTACATCTTGCTACTTCTACTTACACTTAGGTCACACTACACATTCATGTACAAGCATATATATACACACCCCCTCTGGGTTTTCTTCTATTTTCTTACTAGTTCTTGTTCTTATTTCCTCTTATCTCCATGGGGAAAATTTGGGAAAAGAATTCTTCCTCCGTAAGCCATGCGTGTCGTAAAAGGGGCCTAAAATGCCTGGAGCAAGGGGGTTTGTAACCCCTTCTTCTGAATAAATTACTAAATGTAAAAAAGGGGAAACTTTCGTTTTCCTCTTTTGGGCCACCCTGCCTCGGTGGGAAACGGCTGACATGTTTAAGAAGAAGAAGAAGACTTCTATTCTCATGTAATTTTTAGAAGGAATGATGCTCTGACAAATTATTATTATTATTACAAGTAATATACTCCGACATTTAATTAAAGCTCCCCAGAGCCCATAAAATACATATACGTACATACAGTGGACCCCGGATTACGTACTGCTTTTTTCAAGTGTATTTTTGGGGGTCTAAAGGATTAATCTAATTTACATTATTCCTTATGGGAACAAATTCGTTAGATAACGGCACTTGAACAGCATTCTGGAACCCAAATACGTAATGACGTAATCCGGGGTCCACTGTACAGCCCATTCATTAAACCTTAAAATATTTGTAGTCTTAATGTAGGGGGGAGAGGTGAGTTTTATTTGTAGGGAAATCAGGTTTGGGAAGTATGGTAGCCAGCCAGGGCAGCCCCCCCCCTCCCCACCCACACGTAATGTAAACAAACCAGGCGAACGTGTCTGGTTTTTTCCCCTTTACATTGTGTACAAGTTGTCTCCTTGTTTATACAGTTGAATAAATAATGAGAAACACTCCCATTCTCATGTAACACCATTTTTAGAAGAAATGACGCCCTGAGTGGGAAAGGGCAAAACGAAAGGAATAATTTTCTAGTTACCCCAGTAATATTATAGTGTAACATTTTCTCTGATGTTGGGCTAGAAGTTGCCGGGCTATCACATCTCATATTTATGTTAATTTATTCTACTGGGGGGTGTATTTAGATGGTTTTAACAAAATGTCTATATTAACGTAAGTTTACTTAGGTACAGGTACACAAGCATAATTATCAGTTAAAATAATAATGTAGGTATGTAGTCTGCCTGGGCCATACCTACACCTACCAATGTGGCCCGGGAGCCATGATATTACCATCAACATACCATGTTCACCGAGTTTAATCGTTTCTATCAACTACCTTTAGATGCCATCATAAACAAGAGAGAAGTAATGAATAATTCATGCTGAGAATTGTACACAAAGCGGTATGCTTTAAAGGGGGGATTAATGAAAATGTCTATATTAACAAAAAAATAAGACATTTAATGTGCCCAAAGTAATTATTAGTACATATTAATAATTTTTTCCCTCCGCCCGGAAACCACACCTCCATAGCGTATAAACAGCATGTTTATATGCTATGTAACGTGTTATATAATTTGGAAGAAAATATCATAGATGGATTAATGAAAATGTCTATATTAACGTAAAATAAGACATTTTTAATGTGCCCAAGAGTGATTATTATTAGTATTACGTAATGTTTTCTCTCCGCCTGACAACATTTCCATAGCAAAACAGCATGTTTATATGCTATGCACATGTTTTTGTAATTTTAAAGAAAATATAATAGATGGATTAATGAAAATGTCTATATTGACGAAAAATGGGACATTTAATGTGCCCAAGAGTGATTATTATTACATAATAGAGACATGTACTCACGGAGAATGTAAAACCGGGTGACGGCACCGTATTTGAAAGACCGTCGCCGTATAGAAATTTTTGGTCATAAGAACTCGTCGTATTAAGGAACGCTGTAAGGCGAAACACCGAAAAGAGGCCCTACTGTATTTTTAAATGTTTTAACAGAAGTGTACTGTACAGTGGAATCAGTTTTGCCTTTTAAATTGTTTCCCGAAAGTCTGCGAAAACTGAAGCAAATTTTTCCCCTAAGAAATACAGTGGTCCCTCGGTTTCGTGCATCTCCAAACTCGAACATTTATGTAAAATGTATTTTCGTAATGTTTTTGCAGGTGTATTTTTGGGGGGCTGAAATAGACTAACCCACGTGACATTATTTCTTATGGAAGTAAATTCGTTCGGTAATGGCACTTGAGCAGCATTCTGGAACAAATTTTCGGCGAAAAACCAGGGGCCACTGTAATGTAAATCCAATTAACCGTTCCAGACACCCAAAAATTTTAACAAAAATACATTTTATAGAGAATAACTATAGTTTTTCATACAGAAACAATGAGAAATAAATATAAAGGACTAAAAAACGGATAAATGAACATTTCCCTAACTTTAACCTTTTTTTGAAGACTCTTGTTGGCGTATGGAAGATGAGGAGGAGGAGGTTACTGTTTGGAAGGGGGAAACCCTTCCATAAGGACTTCAGGTATCAAGTTGCTATCTGGGGTTACTTCCTTCATTGTCTTTTCTGGCACTAGACCAGCTTGAGTCACTGGACCCCTGTCACACAAAAATCTGTCCCAAAAAGCCCCTGTTTCTGGCGTCTCTAAGATTTGCCTAAAATGTTCAAGCGTTGCTGAACATGTTGCAGACATGGCTTGCAAAAGCTTTGTTAGGGTGATATTTCTCCCCAACTTTGCAACTCTCCCTTTGCCCCATGTCCTTAATCACTGAATAAGGCCCCATTCTTCCCTCTCTTCCTTCTCCTCTGAACCAATTTCCCCAGCTGCGGTCTGTTGCTGTTCCAGTTGAAAACTACGAAAAAAAGCGGATGACAAAAACCGAATCCTAAAGAACCGAGTCCACTGTCAGCCCCGAGTTTTAACTTAACCTTCAGGTTTTTGACGTACTAGTCGGCCCACACACCAGGGCATTTGGGACTAGTACGCCTAAATTCCCAGCGCCTCAAATCAAGCAGAAACAGGCTGGTAGGCCTAGATGTGAGAGAATGGGTTGCGGCCCGTGTGCAGTATAAAAAACCTACCCACAGTGCATAATGATGAAAAAAACTCTGACCGTGTTTTTGGTTTAAAACAGCGACTTTGCAGTCTATTTTCGTTTTTGGTGTTTTCTTGTATTCTCGTTTTCTTAGTCTCATTTGTGAATGGATGATATATTACAGAAATAGAGATAATTTTGACTGGTTTCCGATGACAATACCTTGAAACTGGCGCAAAGTAGGAAAAAGTTCGATTTTTTTCTTATGTTCAAAATAAACAAATCACGCCATGCATCCCAAAACACATCAACTGGGTAGCTATTCTTGCACAATGC
Source organism: Cherax destructor (assembly GCA_009830355.1). Classification (NCBI taxonomy): domain Eukaryota; kingdom Metazoa; phylum Arthropoda; class Malacostraca; order Decapoda; family Parastacidae; genus Cherax; species Cherax destructor. Next base: position 17,336 of record WNWK01029353.1, on the reverse strand, counting down.
CTGATATTATTTATACCTTTTTTCAATGATGCAGTAGTATACATAACAGAAAATTTTTCAATTTTGTGAGAATAAAATTCAAATGGAAAGCAAAAGTAATGCAATAGGAGCCCAGACGTGACTAATGAACAGATAAAATGTTATTTTAGTGCCAGGAATGTCTGTCTTGTTTATTCTGGACCCTATTTTGAAATTGGCATCTTTAGAAATTTGTGTGAATTGGCAATATTGTCAATTTCTGACCGCTTATTGGGTAGTTGAAATCGGTAAATTGATGGTTTTTTAAACTCAATCGATAGAACAAAATGGAATTCTACAATAATAGCTATGATTTTTGTAGACTGAGACATTGAATTACCGAAAACAGGGGCTCAAAGTGGGCAAAATCGCGATGTGTAAATATCTTTGATACCGCTAACTTTGCAAGAGCATAATTCCGTTAGTTTTTCACCAAATTTCATACTTTTGGTGGCATTAAGGATCGGAAAAAGATGCTCTATCATTTCATAAGAAAATATTTTTTTTTTTTTTTTCCGGAAATGTTTGACTCCTGAGAGAGAGCAAGAATCATGTCTCGACTCCTGAAAGGGTTAATCCATTCCAGGAGCTATAAGAAATAATGTAAATCCAATTAATTCGCCTCGCTGTCAGGAGGCATGACAAAATAGTACAGTGGACCCCAGAGACGTGGCCGTAATCCGCTCCAGGAGCAGGCCTTAACTTGAACTGGCTGAAAGTCGAACCATTATTTCCCATAAGAAATAATGTAAATACAATTAACTGCTCCAGACACCCAAGAATATTCACAACAATTCATTTTTTAAAGACTAACTATAGTTTTACATAGACAAAACACATAACACATATTAAATTTATAAATTTACATTTAAAATAACATTTACTTACCTTTATTGAAGAGACTTGCTGGCACCTGGAATATAGGGAGGAGGAGTGAGGAGGGTTTAGTGTTTGGAAGGGGAATTCCCTCCTTCATTAGACTTCAGGTATCAAAACCCCATCTGGGTTACTTCCTTCTTGGTCTTTTAATGCCACTAGGACCTGCTTGAGTCACTGGACCCGTCTCACAAAATAACTGTCCACAGTTCTGTTTTGTCGCCTTTAACATGTCCCTTGAAGTGCAATATGGCTCCTGTCACTGAATTGGTTGTGAATATTGTGTTAACATCAGAAGTCCACAATTCTTCCAAACTTCTACCAATGGATATAATAAACAGAATGGAAGTACTGTAGAGGCCTTCAGAAGGAAGTTGACAAGTTTCAAAAGCAGCTACCAATGTTATTTTCTTGCCAACTCTCTAAGCCTAGTTAGTAACATTTCCAATGGAGCCATTAACTAACACTTGCAAAACAAATGTTCATAACTGTTTGGTTTATCTGAAAAACTTATTCTAGCGGCATTTATATTTACCTTCATTTTGTCTTGTAATAAAATATTTATGGTTTCTTGTGATAGTTATCAGCATAACAAGAGGCTATTTTTTTGGACCGTGGTATGACCCTTGTAGGTTTAGTGCTTCTTTTTATTACAATATTTTGGGCATGTCTTTTCTGCATGCAGGTACTGTAGTTCCTGGATATTTGCAGAGATTTTATATATCCTTACCTTACGTTTCTTACTTTCCTGGTATTAAATATTTTGAACTTTTGTGATGGCTGTGAGCTTATATGCTGCAAGTAGTAATAGCCTGAGATGAAGCTGGAAAGCTTCATCTGTTATTAGCCAGGACTAAAGTCTAGGTTAGCCAGACTTTTTAGTCCTGGAGCTGTAAAGTCCCTGCATTCTAAAGGAGGGTTGGGGTTATGTGGTTTGAAGGGTCATGTTGGTACCTCTTCTGGAAAGAGTGATTGAATGAGTGCATATGGAAAGTGTTTTCTGCATTGTTAGGTCATCCTACCTTGGTGGAGGCAGTTGGAGTGTTAAGGAAAACTGTAGTTTATATACTTTAATCTGTGTGGTATATCATTTTTTCTTTTTTTTTTTTTACAGAAATGGAGACCATTTTCAGGTTGGCCTTTGAGAAGGAAATTGAAGACTATAGCTTTGCCACTCGTACGCATAGACAGTGAGGATGAATATTCTGAATCTAATACAACCCTTGCTACTCGTATACAGTTTTTCTGTATCGAGATTGCCTGCAATAGGGAGGGATTGAATGACCCGATCAGGACAAAGTTCAAGCCTAAGCCCCGCACCAAAAAAGACTCGGCACACATTACAATAATATTAAATTCACTCTAAAATCTTCTCATGCTAAGCATATCTGAACTTTAAGGATAAAAGGTACAGTATTTGGTTATTTGGGATGAATGTTTCTAATTTAACTCCTTTTCAGGGTTTCGGCCATACTAGTACGAAGTTTACGCGTCAGGGCTTTTGTCGTACTAGTACGCCTAAATTCTAGCGCCCTCAAATCAAGTAGAAACAGGCTGGTAGGTCTAGATGTGAGAGAATGGGTCTGTGTGGTCATAAAGTAGTATAAAAAATCCTGCACCACACAGTGCATAATGAGGAAAAAACCCTGACCGTGTTTTGTTTAAAACAGCGACTTTGCAGTCTATTTTCGTATAGTATTTATGCTTGTATTCTCATTTTCTTAGGGCTCATTTGATAGAATATATGATATACAGTAGACCCTCATTTAGCACGGTAGTTACGGTCCTGGAAAACATCGTGTTAGGTAAAATTGTGTTAGATAATTAGAAGAACTTATGGGAAAAATAGGGGCTATGTTCCTGGGAGTCCCCAAAAGCCAAACAAGTTTTTTAGACTAAAAGATCTAAAAAAAATTGAAGGCGAATAGTGGGATTGTAGTTCATTGTCGTGATATATTACTGCTTAAGACTACAAAATGCAATAGAAATAATAGTATTTCTACCTTAAATTATGGATGATTCCATTGAAGCAGGGTCTTTAGCTCAAGTACTTTCTACACTTTTCAGTGCGTCATCAGAGCTATGCAATGTTGCAAGGCAGCAACAGAAGGAGGGGAAGTTTTTCCAGAGTAGTGCAGTGCGGGTGAGTCACCTGCCGCAGCTTCTCTCAGAATGTGGGTCAACGGTCAGTGCCAACCCCCACACCACCACCATCCCCCTACTCCCCATGTGAGGTAGGAGGGTTTTTGAGATATCATGTATTATGAAATTAGAAGATATAATAGCCAGCCCGAAGCTTTTTCTAGCCGCTTAGAACAGGTCATGTGACTTTAGAAAATACTTTTTTCACTGTATACTATATATATGGATGGCTATTATTCTGTGTAACTTTTTTAATTAATAAAAGAAAGGAATATAATGTGGTCTTTGTCCATTTAAATGTCCTCGTCTGGGGTAGTCGAATGTTCCCAGGGGCACTCAGAAGTATCTCTTCCTAAATATTGACTACCATCCTTCTCAGTGTCGGTTAATATGCCTTACTTTTGAATCTTCTATACCATTCCCATAATATTTCTATGATCTAAATTTCTACTTCTAATACCCTTTAACCCCCTTACCTATGTTATCAGGTAATCTTGCGTACCTCTCATTGTATGGTACAGTAACAGCTAAACGCGTTATATAACCATTAACAACTGACGTAGCATGATGTTTTGGTGCGTAGACACAGGTCGAGTGTCGCCAGTCCATCATGAGACCACCTGGCATAATGAACAATCCTGTGATTTTGTATAGCATTGTTGTTTAAGATTGTCTACAATAGTCTATTAAATAGCTATCGAGTTTGTATAACCCATAATTTGAGTTATATACTGTATTCCAGTCATGTTTCAAGAGAGAAGACTCAATTATGTTTCTTTCCATGACAGAACTGTTTGGTACAATAATCTGGGCAGCAGCCCACCCTGGTGGGTGATTACACGAACTAACGTGGTTAAAGATACCGTTCGACTCCTGCCCTGTCCTCAGTATTTATGTTGGGCTATTCTGGTTTCCAGAAATTTACCTGTTTGACCTATATACGAGGGAATACACTGAGTATAGGTCATACAGGTAAATTTCTGGAAACCAGAATAGTCCAACATAAATACTCAGTCAGGACAGGGCAGGAGTCGAACAGTATCTTTAATCACGTTAGTTCCTGTAATCCTGTAATATAGCATTAGAACTGGACAAGATTCTAATGCTCTGTTTATTCATGTGAGAGTTTTTTACTATCCAATTGATTTTCAAAAGACTGAGAAAGTTGCATCAAGCAAGTCCATGGATTGATTGGAAAACATGATTGGATTGATTGGAAAACATGATTGGAAAACTCACCTATTCTAAGAAAGGGCAGACGAGTAAGACACATGTGCAGCAGACAGGTGTCTCTATTTCGGAAAGTTTCGCCCACATATTAGGCTTCTTCAGTGGACTGAGGAGTAAAGATATCTTTCTGCACACATCTTACTCATATATTTGTCGCTATTGTATAACATTGTAGTGTATACTTATTAGAAGGGTTGTAATACAGCGGTATATAAGAGTAGACAGCATCAACAATCACATCAGTAATACGATACTTTGTAAATATTACCACTTGTCAACAACATCAACAATCACATCAGTAATACGCAACAATTTCTGTGTAATGGCTACTGATCAGCTGGTAAAATCTGTCAGTCAATGAGACACCAATACGTACATTATGTTACACTGATGACAACAGCCTCACGACTGAGCTCAGTCAATGAGACACCAATACGTACATTATGTTACACTGATGACAACAGCCTCACGACTGAGCACCTCAGCAAGGACAAGAAGCCACTGGTATAGTCTTAAGTAAATTAGATACATATTCTTAATGACAGATACAGAGTGGGAACAAAAGCTAACAATGTTTCATGCAGGATGGTGTTGAAATGTGTCAGCCTGAGCTGGCAGACTTCAGTAGTGTCAGCCTGAGCTGGCAGACTTCAGTAGTGTCAGCCTGAGCTGGGAGACTTCAGTAGTGTCAGCCTGAGCTGGGAGACTTCAGTAGTGTCAGCCTGAGCTGAGAGACTTCAGTAGTGTCAGCCTGAGCTGGGAGACTTCAGTAGTGTCAGCCTGAGCTGGGAGACTTCATCAGAACAATGAGGAAATAGTCAAGTATTGCAGCAAAGGTTCTTCAGGTACATCAGCTACAAAGGTCAGCTTCCAGCAGAACTGGAGTTACTATCACTTGGGAATTACCATCTCTCAGGATAGCCTTTCCCATGATCAGGAAAAATGAAATTTTTATGAAGATATCTCCACCATGCCAGAGCGAAGGCAAGACACATTATAGCCAAGAAGTAGAGGAAGGAAGCAGAGGAAGGAAGTAGAGGAAGTAAGTAGAGGAAGGAAGTAGAGGAAGGAAGCAGAGGAAGGAAGCAGAGGAAGGAGGAAGAGAAGGAGGAGGGGTGAGAAAAAACTTAGAATAATATATCTAACTATAGTAATACTAATATCTTTATTTACCACAAGTACATTTACAAGGTATACAGACCATAGCTGACATCAATGACATACTACTATATAGAAAGCCCCTTATTAGGCCGAGCATTTCCCGCAAATTAGGTTAGTTTTGTCCCAGGATGCGACCCACACCAGTCCACTAACACCCAAGTACGTATTTTACTGATGGATGAACAGGGACAGATAATTCTGACCATAATTTTTAAAGTGGTGGACCGGTAAGCCAGCGGAAGGCCTCGGTCAGATGACCAAAAGACAACCAGACTGCTGCTGTTGCTGCTGGGATAACCATACTTCTGCTGTTGCTGAGACAATCATGCTGCTGCTGGGACAATCAAGCTGCTGCTTTTGCTGCTGGGACAACCATGCTGCTGCTGGGACAACCATGCTGCTGCTTGGACAACCATGTTACTGCTGGGACAACCATGCTGCTGCTGGGACAACCATGCTGCTGCTGGGACAACCATGCTGCTGCTTGGACAACCATGTTACTGCTGGGACAACCATGCTGCTGCTGGGACAACCATGCTGCTGCTGGGACAGCCATGCTGCTGCTTCTGGGACAACCACGCAGGTGCTGGGACAACCACGCAGGTGCTGGGACAACCACGCAGGTGCTGGGACAACCATGCTGCTGCTGGGACAGCCATGCTGCTGCTTCTGGGACAACCACGCAGGTGCTGGGACAACCATGCTGCTGCTGGGACAGCCATGCTGCTGCTTCTGGGACAACCACGCAGCTGCTGGGACAACCATGCTGCTGCTGGGACAGCCATGCTGCTGCTTCTGGGACAACCACGCAGGTGCTGGGACAACCATGCTGCTGCTGGGACAACCATGCTGCTGCTGCTGGGACAACCACGCAGGTGCTGGGACAACCATGCTGTTGATTCTGGGACAACCACGCAGGTGCTGGGACAACCATGCTGCTGCTGCTGGGACAACCATCCTGTTGCTTCTGGGACAACCACGCAGGTGCTGGGACAAGCACCCAGGTGCTGGGACAACCACGCAGGTGCTGTTGGGACAACCACGCAGGTGCTGCTGGGACAACCACGCAGGTGCTGCTGGGACAACCACGCTGCTGCTACTTCTGGGACAACCACGTCCTCACCACTACTTGCTCACTCCTCCCAGGGAGTCAGACGCCTCAAGTGGGATTTTGTCACTCAATACTCAAATCATCCAAACCTTTTGATTATCTCCCCCTCCTCTCCACTCTCCCCTCCCCTCCCTGTCCCCTTTACCCACCACCCGCGGAATACCACTCAGGTGCTCTCTAGGGGATGGTGCTCTGCTTGTCTCCCACCCTTGTTCCTGAACACTAGCACCGTGCACTGCAATTGGAAAGGTACAAAGTGCCAAGACTATGGTACAGTGAGACATTTGTACTGCTGCTGCTGAGCGGTGCATGTTGTGTTTGTGAAGGTGGTGGTACCTGTGTAGTTATAACTGTGAAGGTGGCGGTGGTACCTGTGTACCAATGTACCTGTGTAGTTATAACTGTGAAGGTGGTGGTGGTGGTGGTACCTGTGTACCAATGTAGAGTTAGAACTTTGAAGGTGGTGGTACCAGTACCTGTATAGAGTTATATCTGTGAAGGTAGTGGTACCTGTGTAAAGTTATAACTTTGAAGTACCCGTGTACCTGTGTAGAGTTACAAGGACTGGGCAGCGGGGGCATTAACCCCCGGAACACCCTCCAGGTAGACTCCAGGTAACAGTGAAGGTAATGGTACCTGTGCTTGTGTAGATTTACAAGTGTGAAAAACACTGGAAAACACTAGCTGGAACACTGGAAAACATTGGCTGGAACACTGGAAAACACTGGCTGGAACACTTGAAAACACTAACTGGAACACTAGAGCACACTGTCTGGAGCACTGGAAAGTACTTGCTGAAACACTGAAACACTGGAGCCTACTAGCTGGAACACTGGAGCACACTAGCTGGAACACTGGAAAACACTAGCCGGGACACTGGAAAACACTAGCCGGAACACTGGAGCCTACTAGCTGCACCACTGGAAAACACTAGCCGGAACACTGGAACACACTAGCTGGAGCACTGGAAAGCACTAAGCTCCTGCTTAATGAGTCACAGTTCAGGAGAGTCAGAGGAGACAAAAAGCCATCACTGAAATTTCAACAAATCCAAAATACTTTTATCGATGCAAAATCCAGTACAAAACAGCAAGCAACATCTTGCCCTTTCTTAAAGGAGATTAAACTTACACTGACGACAGCAATGAAATGATAGAGACGTTGCAAGACGTTTCTGTGTTCAGTGAGGCATAAGTCAGACTCAAGAGAAACGATTCAAATGAATTCCTCATTAATGACACTCAACATTCTGCCAAGATAAACAAAATTCCCTGGTGCCTCTCCTGGTGTGGTCCTGGTGCCTCTCCTGGTGTGGTCCTGGTGCCTCTCCTGGTGTGGTCCTGGTGCCTCTCCTGGTGTGGTCCTTGCCTTCCTGGTGTGGTCCTGGTGCCTCCTGGTGTGGTCCTGGTGCCTCCTGGTGTGGTCGCTCCTGGTGTGGTCCTGGTGCCTCTCCTGGTGTGGTCCTGGTGCCTCTCCTGGTGTGGTCCTGGTGCCTCTCCTGGTGTGGTCCTGGTGCCTCTCCTGGTGTGGTCCTGGTGCCTCTCCTGGTGTGGTCCTGGTGCCTCTCCTGGTGTGGTCCTGGTGCCTCTCCTGGTGTGGCCTGGTGCCTCTCCTGGTGTGGTCCTGGTGCCTCCTGGTGTGGTCCTGGTGCCTCTCCTGGTGTGGTCCTGGTGCCTCTCCTGGTGTGGTCCTGGTGCCTCCTGGTGTGGTCCTGGTGCCTCTCCTGGTGTGGTCCTGGTGCCTCTCCTGGTGTGGTCCTGGTGCCTCTCCTGGTGTGGTCCTGGTGCCTCTCCTGGTGTGGTCCTGGTGCCTCTCCTGGTGTGGTCCTGGTGCCTCCTGTGTGCCTGGTGCCTCTCCTGTGTGTCCTGGTGCCTCTCCTGGTGTGGTCCTGGTGCCTCTCCTGGTGGTGTGTCCTGGTGTCCTGGTGCCTCCTGGTGTGCTGGTGCCTCCTGGTGTGGTCCTGGTGCCTCTCCTGGTGTGGTCCTGGTGCTCTCCTGGTGTGGTCCTGGTGTCCTGGCTGCTCTCCTGGTGGTCCTGGGGCTCCTGGTGGCCTGCTCCTGGTGTGGTCCTGGTGCCTCTCCTGGTGTGGTCCTGGTGCTTCTCCTGGTGTGGTCCTGGTGCCTCTCCAGGTGTGATCCTGGTGCCTCCACTGTTTCTTATGATCACAGCGAACAATAAATAAAAACATTCACCAAAATTTCCTCATTTGCGAATGATACCAAAATAAGCATGAAAATCCTCTCAATAGAAGACACAGAAAAAATGGAAATAGATGTAAACAAAGGTTTCTAATGGGCAGTAGAAAATAGCATGACTTCAATGGTGACAAATTACAATTGCTTAGATATGAAAAAAAAACGAAGAGCTCAAGAGGGACACTATACAAAAGCAAGAGGATCATCAAATAGAACGAAAAGGATGTGTGAAGGACCTGGAAGTAATTATGTCAGCTGACTTTTCTTTCAAAGAACACGGTAAGGTAATTGTCGCGACAGCCAGGAAAATGATAAGGTAGATAATGAGAACTTTCTTTAAAAGGAAAATAGTGCCAAAGGTGACACTATTCAAAGCGTGTGTGATCTCTTGCTTAAAGTGTCGTTTAGTGTTGCTGGCTCGTTTAAGACAGGGGAGATATCAGAGTTGGGTCAATAAAGCATACTTGGAGGGTGGTCCTCACGGTGGATAAGGGCCTGATCAATGAGGCTGTTACTGATGGCTGCACGCAAACTGACGTACAAACCACAGCCTGGCTGATTAGGTACTGACTTTTGGTGCCTGTCCAGCTCCCTCCTGAAGACAGCCAGGGGTATGTTGGTAAGTTGGTAATCCCCCTTATGTATGTGGGAGGCAGTTGAACAGTCTTGGACCCCTGACACTTATTGTGTTGTTTCTTCGCATACTCGTGGTGCCTCTGATTTTCATTGGGGGATGTTGCACCTCCTGCCGAGTCTTTTGCTTTCATAGGGACTGATTTCCATGTGCATATTTGGGACTAGTCCCTCTAAGATTTTCCAAGTGCATATTATCGTGTATCTTTCTCGCATGCGTTCGAAGGAGTAGAGGTCAAGGGATTTCAACCGTTCCTAGTAATTTAGGTGCTTTATTGTAGTTATATGTGCAGTGAGAGTTCTCTGTATATTCCCCACGTCTGCATTATCGCCTGTCTTGAAAAGAGCCGTTAGTGTACAGCAATATTCCAGCCTAGAGCCAACAAGTGATTTGAAGGGAAGCATTCAATGGCTTGGCATTCTTAGTTTTGCGTGAAAATAGGTTATAAAAGTAAAATATATTCAATAACAGGCAGGGGCACCGTGGTCCCCCAGACTTCAACATCTTACCATAAACACTGCCATAATAAGTGCAGAATTCTTCAAGAGGAAACTAGACAAGTATCTCCGTTAAGTGTCAGATCAACCAGTCTGAGAAGGATATATGGACCAGCAGGCTGCCAGCAGTAATAGCCTGGCCGACTTACAAACGCAAAGCACTTACCTTAAGAACTCCTTGTGTATCAGCTTCCTGCTGCCTTCATGACCCTACACACTACAAACACGTTGTCAAACCAACATCCACTCCTTTACATTCTCTCTCTCTCTCTCTCTCTCTCTCTCTCTCTCTCTCTCTCAGTGAGGAGTCTTTGCAACATCGGCTTCCACCTCAACACAATGGCTGAATCCTCGCCTAATTTATCAAGCTTTATTTACCTGTAATCTACCGGTGGCGGGTTTCCAGGGTTCTTGCACTTGGCAGACCGGCCTGGGACCAGGCTTCCATGTTGGTTGTTTATTTAATAAGACTGTTGGTGTCAGCGGCCCGCTGACCCACATCCACATCACAGCCTGACTCTGCTGACACTCAGTGGAGATAGTGCCACTCTGAGCGGCACCACTGCCATTGTATCCTCCATACCAAGTCTTCGAGTGGAGAGAGAGAGAGTTAAAGCCGTGTGTGCCACTCGTCAAGGGAGATACCTGTCTCCTTTCTCCCTATGCAGTCCCTCCCTACCTCTCTGATCCCTCCCCTGCCTCTAACACTTACCCTCCCCTACCTCTCTCATCCCTTCCCTGCCTCTAACACTTACCCTCCCCTACCTCTCTCATCCCTTCCCTGCCTCTAACACTTACCCTCCCCTACCTCTCTCATCCCTTCCCTGCCTCTAAACTTACCCTCCCTACCTCTCTCATCCCTTCCCTGCCTCTAACACTTACCCTCCCCTACCTCTCTCATCCCTTCCCTGCCTCTAACACTTACCCTCCCCTACCTCTCTCATCCCTTCCCTGCCTCTAACACTTACCCTCCCCTACCTCTCTCATCCCTCCCCTGCCTCTAACACTTACCCTCCCCTACCTCTCTCATCCCGTCCCTGATTCGCACACTTACCCCTCCCCTACCACTCGTACCTCCCGCCGTTCCTACCCCTCCCTTGTCAATCTTACCCCTCCAATGCCACTCTTATCCCTCCCCTGCCACTTCTACCTCTCCCTTGCCATTCCTACTGCTCCCCTGCCACTTCTACCCCTCCCATGCCACTCCAACCCCTTCTCTGACACTTATATCCATCCCCTGCCACTAATACCCCTCCCCTGCCAGTCTTACTCTTCCTCTGCCACTATCACTCCCCTGCCACTTCTAACCCTCCCCTGCCATTTCTACCCCTCCCCTGCCATTTCTACCCCTCCCCTGCCATTCCTACTCCTCCTCTGCCACTCCTACCCCTCTCCCTGTCACTACTACCCATCTCATGCCACTTCTACCATTCCCCTGCCACTAATACCCGTCCATAAGAACATAAGAACATAAGAAAGGAGGAACACTGCAGCAGGCCTGTTGGCCCATACTAGGCAGGTCCTTCACAATCCGTCCCACTAACAGAATATTTGCTCAACCCAATTTTCAATGCTACCCAAGAAATAAGCTTTGACAATTCTACCCACTCATGCGCGAGTCCCACTCAAATCCAACCCCTCTCACTCATGAATTTATCCAACCTAAATTTGAAACTACACAAGGTCCTAGCTTCAATAACCCTACTAGGCAGACTGTTCCACTCATCAACTACCCTATTTCCAAACCAATACTTTCCTATATCCTTTCTAAATCTAAACTTATCTCGTGACTTAACTCGTGGTGGACCTGACTTAACTCGTGGTGGACCTGACTTAACTCGTGGTGGACCTGACTTAACTCAGTGAAGACGTGTCTTGTGTGCTCTCTGTCAATCTGAAGAAGATGTCCTCTCTTGAGCTACTCTACCAGCAGCTGAAGGAAGAACTGAGGGTAGCTAAGCTTGAGATACAGCGACTGACTGAGGAAAACAAGAGGATTCGTAGTAATCCTCCTGTTGAGAATCCTCAAGCCAGGAAAGGAACCTGGACAGTGGCTAAAACGCATGGGACAAAGTTAAGGCTCAAGAGGACAGGTGGAGAGGTAGAAACAACGAAGACCCAGGAGAATGTTGTGGAAACATCGAACCCATTCTCCGTGCTACCCGATGAATGTGAGTCGACTTCTGGGAGCGTCACGACGAAAGACACAAAGGAAGGTAAAAACATTGTTGTTGTTGGGGACAGTCAGGTTAGGTACATGGATAGGGCTTTCTGTTTGATTGATAGGAGTAGGAGACAGAGGGTTTGCTTTCCTGGGGCTGGGATGGAGGATATTGTTAGCCGTCTGGACGACATCATGAGAGGTAATGGGAGCAATCCTATTATCTGTCTCAGTGCTGGAGGCAACGATGTTGGCAGACGTAGGAGTGAGGACCTGACTAGCAGGTTTAGGTCAGCAATAGACATAATTAGGAAGAAGGGTGGGAACCCTGTCATATGTGGTATTTTGCCAAGGAGAGGAGTTGGAAATGAATGGCTGTCCAGGGCAATTGGTGTCAATTGCTGGCTGGACAAATACTGTAAGGAAAATTCAGTAACATTCATTGACAACTGGGACCTCTTCTATGGCAGAAATGACATGTATGCCAGGGATGGGGTTCACTTATCCAGGTCTGGGGTGGGGGCACTGGCAACTGCAGTGGAGGGAGCTGTAAGGCTTTAAACTAGAAATAGTTAGTGATATGGGTTTTGGGGGGAAAACAGAGAAGTCCCAGTGTAGTAATATTATAAGTTGTAGGAGAACTAGTAATAGGCAGAATAAGGTGGATAGTGGAAAGCTAGTGACACTAGATGACAAGGACAGTAATAGGTATAGTGGAAAAACAGAGATGAGCAGGAAGGGTAAAGAGAAAGGAGGGTCTCTAAATATATATTACACCAATAGTCGTAGTGCTAGGAATAAGATGGACGAGTTGAGATTAGTTGCAAGTACGGGTAATATTGATGTTTTTGCAATAACTGAGACATGGTTTAATATGAAAAATCGGGACATGCCTGCCGAATGTCACATTCAGGGTTTTAAATTGTTCCAAGTAGACAGAAGTATCGGGAAAGGGGTGGGGTGGCACTCTATGTCCGTGATCATTTAAATTGTTGCATAAAACGGGTATAAAGTCTGAATTAACACATACAGAGTCTGTCTGGATAGAATTTTCAGAGGGGTGTGAAAAATTGATTTTAGGCGTGATTTACCGTCCACCAAACTTAGATAGGGAACAAGGGAGACTACTTTGGGAGGAAATTGTTAAGGCCACAAGACACGATAACGTAGTAATTCTAGGGACTTTAACTTTAGTCAGATTGATTGGAATTTCATGACAGGGAATTTAGAATCTAACGACTTTTTAGAAGTAGTTCAGGATTGCTTTTTGAAGCAGTTTGTAACAGAACCTACAAGGGAAATAACCTACTTGACTTGGTTCTGGCAAGCAAGAAACCCTTGTTAATAATTTAGAAATTACAGAGGAACTCGGCTCAAGCGACCACAAGTCAATTACCTTTAGCATTAAATGGATGTATGATAGTAGGGATAATTCAGTAATGGTCCCAGATTTTCGCTTAACAGATTATAATGGACTTAGAGAACACTTATCAACTGTGGACTGGGGTGAAGAAGAGAGGTATCAATATGACAGTTTTCTTAACACTATACAGGCTGCCCAAAGAACATTTATCCCGTATAAAGAAATTAGATCAAGTAGAAATGACCCAAAATGGATGAATAATAGGCTCAAATATCTTTTAGGGCAGAAGAAAGGAATTTATAGGCGCATAAAAGAGGTGAGGGTCATCTTATAAATCAGTATACTGACATTAAGAGGGACGTTAAAAGGGAATAAGAAAATCTAAACGGGACTATGAAATTAAAGTTGCTAGGGATTCAAAAACTAACCCAAAAAGTTTTTTCCAGGTTTATAGAACAAAAGTTAGGGATAAGATAGGTCCCCTTAAAAATAACTTTGGGCATCTTACTGACAAGGAGAATGATATGTGCTCTATTTTTAATAATTATTTTCTCTCGGTTTCACACAGGAAGACATTAATAATATCCCAGTAATTAATTTTTACAGAGGCCCAGAAGAAGATAAATTATGTAATATCACAGTCACTAGCGAAATGATTATGAAACAGCTGGACCGACTGAAACAAAATAAATCGCCGGGTCCTGATGAGCTTTTGCAAGGGTTCTTAAGGAATGCAAAATGGAACTCTGTGAACCAATATCTAACATTTTTAATTTATCTATTCAAACAGGTGTAGTGTCTGATATGTGGAAGATGGCTAATGTAATTCCTATTTTTAAAGCAGGGGACAAGTCACTACCGTCAAACTACCGCCCAATAAGCCTGACCTCAATTGTAGGCAAATTACTAGAGTCAATTATAGCTGATATTATTAGAAGCCATCTAGATAACCATAATTTGATTAATGATACCCAGCATGGATTCACGAGGGGCCGTTCCTGCCTATCTAATTTATTAACCTTCTTCAGTAAAGCTTTTGAGGCTGTTGATCACGATAAAGAATTCGATATTGTTTATTTAGACTTTAGTAAGGCTTTTGATAGAGTACCGCACCAGAGACTGTTAAAGAAAGTGGCAGCTCATGGCATTGGGGGAAAAGTGCTGTCATGGATCGAGTCATGGCTCACCAATAGGAAGCAGAGAGTGTGCATAAATGGGGTTAAATCCGAATGGGGACTTGTAACAAGTGGTGTTCCACAGGGATCAGTCTTAGGCCCATTGTTATTTATAATATATATCAATGACCTTGATGAGGGAATTACTAGTGATATGAGCAAATTCGCCGACGACACGAAGATAGGTAGGATAATTGATTCAAACATAGATGTCATAGAACTTCAGGAAGATTTAGACAAACTTAATTCGTGGTCAGAAAAGTGGCAGATGCAGTTCAATGTAGATAAATGCAAGGTTCTGAAGCTCGGGAGTGTCCATAACCCAAGCACTTATAAGTTAAATAACGTAGAACTTAGCCATACAGATTGCGAGAAGGACTTGGGGTGATGGTAAGCAGCAACCTTAAACCAAGACAGCAATGCCTAAGCGTACGTAATAAGGCAAATAGATTACTGGGATTTATATCAAGAAGTGTTAGCAACAGAAGTCCAGAGGTTATATTACAGCTTTATACATCATTAGTAAGGCCTCACCTAGATTACGCAGCTCAGTTCTGGTCTCCATATTACAGAATGGACATAAATTCGTTAGAAAACATTCAGCGTAGAATGACTAAATTAATACATAGCATTAGAAATCTTCCTTACGAAGAAAGATTGAAGACCCTAAAATTACATTCACTTGTAAGACGTAGAATGAGGAGACATGATCGAGGTATACAAGTGGAAAATGGGTATTAACAAAGGGGATATAAATAAGGTCTTGAGGATATCTCTCAAGAGAGAACCCGCAATAATGGATTCAAGTTAGATAAGTTTAGATTTAGAAAGGATATAGGAAAGTATTGGTTTGGAAATAGGGTAGTTGATGAGTGGAACAGTCTGCCTAGTAGGGTTATTGAAGCTAGGACCTTGGGTAGTTTCAAATTTAGGTTGGATAAATTCATGAGTGAGAGGGGTTGGATTTGAGTGGGACTCGCGCATGAGTGGGTAGAATTGTCAAAGCTTATTTCTTGGGTAGCTTTGAAAATTGGGTTGAGCAAATATTCTGTTAGTGGGACGGATTGTGAAGGACCTGCCTAGTATGGGCCAACAGGCCTGCTGCAGTGTTCCTCTTTTCTTTATGTTCTTATGTTTGAATCCATTATAAGAACAGTCTTACTCCTCCTCTGCCACTATCACTCCCCTGAAACTTCTACCCCTCCCCTGCACTTTCTACCCCTCCCCTGCCACTCCTACTCCTCCCCATGCCACTCCTATCCCTCTCCCTGTCACTACTACCCATCTCAAGCCACTTCTACCATTCCCCTGCCACTTCCACCCCTTCCCTGCCACTTCTACCACTTCCCTGCCACTTCCACCCCTCCCCTACCACTTCTACTCCTCCCCTGCTACTGCGACCCCTCTCCTGCCACTTCGACCCCTTCCCTGCCACTTTGACCCCTTCCCTGCCACTTCGACCCCTCCCCTTCCACTTCGACCCCTCCTGCCACTTCTACCCTCCCCGACACTCCTATCCCTCCCCTGCCACTCCTACCCCTCCCCTGCCACTTCTACCTCTCCCCTGCCACTCCTACTGCTCCACTGGCACTTCTACCCCTCCCATGCCACTCAAACCCCTCCCCTGACACTTCTATCCATCCCCTGCCACTTCTATCCATCCCCTGCCACTAATACCCCCCATGCCAGTCTTACTCCTCTGCCACTATCACTCCCCCGCCACTTCTACCCCTCCCCTGCCACTCCTACCCCCTCCCCTGCCATTTCAACCCCTCCCTGCCACTCCTACTCCTCCCCTGCCACTCCTACCCCTCCCCCTGTCACTACTACCCATCTCATGCCACTTCTACCATTCCCCTGAAACTCCCACCCCTCCCCTGCCACTTCTACCTCTCCCCTGCCACTCCTACTGCTCCCCTGCCACTTATACCCCTCCCATGCCACTCTAACCCCGCCCCTGACACTTCTGTCCATTCCCTGCCACTCCTACCCCTCCCTGCCAGTCTTACTCCTCCTCTCCCACTATCACTCCCCTGCCACTTCTAACCCTCCCCTGCCACTAATACCCCTCCCTGCCACTCCTACTCCTCCCTGCCATCCCTACCCCCCCCCTGTCACTCCTACCACTGCCCGCCACTCCTACCCCTCCCCTGCCACTTCGACCCCTCCCCTGCCACTTCGATCCCTCCTATGCCACTTCTACCCCTCCCCTGCCACTTCTACCCCTCCCCTGCCACTTCGACCCCTCCCTGCCTCATCTACACCACCCCACCACTCCTACCCCTCCCCTGCCACTTCGACCCCTCCCTGCCACTTCTACCCCTCCCCTGCCACTTCGACCCTCCCTGCCACTTCGACCCCTCCCTGCCACATCTATCCCACCCCCCACCACTCCTACCCCTCCCTGCAACATGTACCCCTCCCCTGCCACTTCTACCCTTCCCTGCTACTTCTACCCCTAGGCTGCTACATCTACCCCTCCCCTGCCACTTCGCCACCTCCCCTGCCTCATCTACCCCTCCCTGCCCAAGCTCATCGTCTGTTAATATTACCAAATCTATGAAAAGAACCCCACAACACAAATGGTGACAGCTGGTGGGCTAGATTTTGTGTAATCTGAGCAGATTTAACAAGAAGAGGAAGAGCCGGTGTGACTGCCTCGAGCGTCTCCCCAGACCGGCGTCATACCAACCGTTAACTCACTTCCCTCATCGGTGTCGTCATCCAAGACTCTTGTGAAGCAGTGTCTTCCAGTCTTTCTGGCTTCTAATTG
>WNWK01029352.1:0-24493 GCA_009830355.1 Cherax destructor | reverse complement strand
GGAGTTTGCACATTGCTTTAGCCATTGTATGGCTGTGTTTGTGATTTAATGGTTCGTGTTTTGAAAATCAAATGATCTCTTAGTTGTGTGACATCAGAAATGTTAGGAGAGTCAGACTGGAAGCTAGCTTCCCCAGAGAAGAGACGCAACAAGCCTGGAATCCCAGGCTTGTTGCTTCCAGTCTGACTCTCCTAACATTTCTGATGTCACAAAACTAATAGATCATATGTTTTTCAAAACACAAACCATTAAAATCACAAACACAGCCATAGCTGTAAAAAGGGATTAGAAAGGCTAAATGTGACTATGAGATTAAGGTTGCTAATGAATCAAAGACTAATCCAAAAGGGTTCTTTCAAGTGTATAGGACGAAGGTGAGGGAAAAGGTAGGACCTCTGAAAATTGGGAATGGACAGCTGACGGATAACGAACTGGAAATGTGTTCTCTATTTAATAACTATTTTTTGTCAGTCTTTACACAAGAAGACGTAAATGAGATTCCAGAAATTAACAATTATTCAGTTCCTGAAGAATTCAAGTTAACTAATATTACTGTCACGAGGGACATGGTTATCAAACAGATAGATAAACTGAAGCAAAATAAGTCCCCGGGACCCGACGAGTTGTTTTCCAGTGTACTTAAAGAATGCAAGATGGAACTTAGTCAGCCATTAACGAATGTGTTTAATACGTCCATCCTAACTGGTATTGTGCCAGAGATGTGGAAGATAGCTAATGTAGTTCCTATATTCAAATCAGGGGATAAGTCAATTCCATCAAATTACCGTCCAATAAGCCTCACATCTATAGTAGGCAAATTATTAGAATCAATTATAGCTGATATTATTAGAAGTCACCTTGAAGAACATAATTTGATTAATGAATCTCAGCATGGGTTCACGAGAGGTCGTTCCTGCCTAACAAATTTACTGACGTTTTTCAATAAAACATTTGAGACAGTAGACAGTGATAAAGAATATGATATAGTTTAATAAATGGTATAAAATACCGACACAATGGAAAAATAAACACATAAGCAGTATAATGTGATCCTTTATTAACAACGTTTCGCCCACGCAGTGGGCTTTATCGAGTCACAGACAGATCTACCTGGAAAATGAGCAACATGGAGATATATATAGGGTACAGTCAGGTGGAGAATGCTGGGTCAGGTGGAGAAAGCTGCATGCGTTGTCAATAAAGGATCACATTATACTGCTTATGTGTTTATTTTTCCATGATATAGTTTACTTGGATTTCAGTAAGGCCTTCGATAGAGTACCTCACAAGAGACTCT
The DNA here is from genome assembly GCA_009830355.1 of Cherax destructor. Classification (NCBI taxonomy): domain Eukaryota; kingdom Metazoa; phylum Arthropoda; class Malacostraca; order Decapoda; family Parastacidae; genus Cherax; species Cherax destructor. Next base: position 23,196 of record WNWK01029352.1, on the reverse strand, counting down.
TAAGAAAGGTGGCAGCTCATGGTATAGGAGGTAAAGTTCTAGCATGGATAGAGGCATGGCTTACCAATAGAAAGCAGAGAGTTTCCATTAATGGGGTCAAATCTGAATGGGGATTAGTCACTAGTGGCATTCTACAAGGATCAGTTTTAGGCCCATTGTTGTTCATAATTTACATAAATGACGTTGATGAAGGAATTGCAAGTGACATGAGTAAATTTGCTGATGATACAAAAATAGGCCGTATGATTCATTCTGAGGAGGACACCAGTGAACTCCAGGAGGATTTGGACAAATTAATGTCTTGGTCTGAAAAGTGGCAGATGAAGTTCAATGTGGACAAGTGTAAGGTACTAACTAGTCCTTGGTAATGAAAATATCCCTCGAATTTATAAACTAGGTGAAGTAGAGCTTGATCATACAGAATGTGAAAAAGACTTGGGAGTCATGGTAAGCAGGAATCTAAAGCCAAGACAACAGTGCCTAAGTGTGCACAATAAGGCTAACAGATTACTAGGATTTATTTCAAGAAGTATAAGCAACAGAAGTCCAAAAGTTATTTTACAGCTCTATACATCACTAGTGAGACCTCATTTGGATTATGCAGCTCAGGTTTGGTCTCCTTACTACAGGATGGATATAGATTCATTGGAGAACATACAAAGAAGAATGACTAAAATGATTTACAGTATAAGAAATCTCCCGTATGAAGATAGACTTAGAGCGTTGAATCTCCACTCTCTGGAGAGACGTAGAATGAGGGGAGATATCATCGAGGTGTACAAGTGGATGATGGGCATAAACAAGGGAGATATTAGTAAAATACTGAGGATATCGAACCAAGTAAGAACCAGAAATAACAGATTTAAATTGGATAAATTTAGATTTAGAAAGGACATAGGCAAGTACTGGTTTTCGAACAGAGTTGTAGATGAGTGGAACAATCTTCCGAGTACTGTGATAGAGGCTAGGACCTTGGGTGGCTTTAAAAAGAGATTGGACGAATATATGAGTGGGAGGGGCTGGGTTTGATTGGTGTCGTGAGTACGGGAATAAATTCTTAGGTAGTGGTAATTTTGATATGGACCTGCCTTGTATGGGCCAGTAGGCCTTCTGCAGTGTTCCTCCATTCTTATGTTCTTATGAGTGGGAGGGGTTGGATTTGAGTGGGACTCGCACATGAGTAAATAGAATTATCAAAGCTTATTTCTTGGGTAGCATTTAAAATTGGGTTGAGCAAATATTCTGTTAGTGGGACGGATTGTGAAGGACCTGCCTAGTATGGACCAGGAGGCCTGCTGCAGTGTTCCTCCTTTCTTATGTTCTTATGTTGCACATGTCTTAATTTCTTCAAATTTTTAAAGAATACAGCATATGTGCAAAGGAGAAGCTTATTTACCGTAGGCAGGAGAGGTGCAGCAGCCGTAGGTTGTGTCACATTTGTCCAATGTGGAATTATGTTGTGCCCAAGGGTTAAGCAATCACATTTGCTGTATTCTTTACAAGATTGATGGACTGACTAAATCGACTCAAGGCCGTGGGACTGATTACCTCAAACTCCTCCTGATCTTCCCGATTCTTCTTTGTATGGACTGATGAAGCCACTGTGTGGCATTATAAATATAATACATAGCATTAGAAATTTAATAACTAGTATTAGAATTCTTCCGTACGAAGAAAGATTGAAGACCCTAAAATTTCATTCACTTGTAAGACGAAGAATGAGGGGAGACATGATCCAGGTATACAAGTGGAAAATGGGTGTTAACAAAGGGGATATAAACAAGGTCTTGAGGATATCTCTCGAAAAGAGAACCCGCAATAATGGATTCAAATTAGATAAGTTTAAATTTAGAAAGGATATAGGAAAGTATTGGTTTAGAAATAGGGTAGTTGATGAGTGGTTATTGAAGCTAGGACCTTGGGTAGTTTCAAATTTAGGTTGGATAAATTCATGAGTGAGAGACGTTGGATTTGAGTGGACTTGCACATGAGGAAATAGAATTATCAAAGCTTATTTCTTGGGTAGCATTGAAAATTAGGTTGAGCAAATATTCTGTTAGTGGGATGGATTGATCGAGGTATACAAGTGGAAAATGGGTATTAACAAAGGGGATATAAATAAGGTCTTGAGGATATCTCTCCAAGAGAGAACCCACAATAATGGATTCAAATTAGATAAGTTTAGATTTAGAATCTGTTTGGGTAGAGTTTCTAGAAGGTCAAGAAAAACTGATTGTAGGTGTAATATACCGACCTCCAGGCTTGGATCACGATAGAGGGAGACTTCTTTGGGACGAAATTGTTAGGGCTTCTAGACACAATAACGTAGTGATAGTAGGGGATTTTAACTTTAGTCAAATTGACTGGACTTCTTTGACCGGTAATCTGGAGTCCAGTGACTTTATGGAAGTAGTTCAGGACTGTTTTCTGAAGCAGTGTGTGACGGAGCCTACCAGAGGTAATAATTTGCTCGACCTAGTCTTGTCAAATAAAGAAACCCTTGTAAATAATCTGGAGATCACTGAAGAGCTTGGCGCAAGTGATCACAAATCCATTACTTTTAATATTACCTGGGAGTACGAGAATAGGGATAATAAGGTAAAAGTTCCTGATTTTCGTTCTGCCGACTATACTGGACTTAGAGAACACCTGTCTAATCTCGACTGGGGTAATCTAGCTAACGATTACGATGGGATCTGCGTTTATGATTTTTTCTTAATAATGTACAACGTGCACAGAGTATATTTATTCCCCAGAGGAATTTAGGTCAAATAATAACGATCCCAAATGGAGTAACAGGAGGCTAAAACATCTATTAGGGGAAAAGAGGAATTTATAGGCGCATCAAAGAGGAGATGTTAACCTTATTGACCAATATGTTCAGTTGAAAGAGAAGTAAAAAAGGGATTAGAAAGGCTAAACGTGACTATGAGATTAAGGTTGCTAATGAATCAAAGACTAATCCAAAAGGGTTCTTTCAAGTGTATAGGACGAAGGTGAGGGAAAAGGTAGGACCTCTGAAAATTGGGAATGGACAGCTGACAGATAACGAACTGGAAATGTGTTCTCTATTTAATGACTATTTTTGACAGTCTTTACACAGAAGACGTAAATGAGATTCAGAAATTAACAATTATTCAGTTCCTGAAGAATTCAAGTTAACTAATAGTACTGTCACGAGGACATGGTTATCAAACAGATAGATACACCTACTGATTGTAGGTGTAATATACCGACCTCAGGCTTGGATCACGATAGAGGAGACTTCTTTGGGACGAAATTGTTAGGGCTTCTAGACACAATAACGTAGTGATAGTAGGGATTTTAACTTTAGTCAAATTGACTGGACTTCCTTGACCGGTAATCTGGAGTCCAGTGACTTTATGGAAGTAGTTCAGGACTGTTTTCTGAAGCAGTGTGTGACGGAGCCTACCAGAGGTAATAATTTGCTCGACCTATTCTTGTCAAATAAAGAAACCCTGGTAAATAATCTGGAGATCACTGAAGAGCTTGGCGCAAGTGATCACAAATCCATTACTTTTAATATTACCTGGGAGTACGAGAATAGGGATAATACGGTAAAAGTTCCTGATTTTCGTTCTGCCGACTATACTGGACTTAGAGAACACCTGTCTAATCTCGACTGGGGTAATCTAGCTAACGATTACGATGGGATCTGCGTTTATGATTTTTCTTAATAATGTACAACGTGCACAGAGTATATTTATTCCCCAGAGAGAATTTAGGTCAAATAATAACGATCCCAAATGGATTAACAGGAGGCTAAAACATCTATTAGGGGAGAAAAGAGGAATTTATAGGCGCATCAAAAGAGGAGATGTTAACCTTATTGACCAATATGTTCAGTTGAAAGAGAAGTAAAAAGGGATTAGAAAGGCTAAACGTGACTATGAGATTAAGGTTGCTAATGAATCAAAGACTAATCCAAAAGGGTTCTTTCAAGTGTATAGGACGAAGGTGAGGGAAAAGGTAGGACCTCTGAAAATTGGGAATGGACAGCTGACGGATAACGAACTGGAAATGTGTTCTCTATTTAATGACTATTTTTGTCAGTCTTTACACAAGAAGACGTAAATGAGATTCCAGAAATTATTAATTATTCAGTTCCTGAAGAATTCAAGTTAACTAATATTACTGTCACGATGGACATGGTTATCAAACAGATAGATAAACTGAAGCAAAATAAGTCCCCGGGACCCTCCGAGTTGTTTTCCAGGGTGCTTAAGGAATGCAAGATGGAACTTAGTCAGCCATTAACGAATGTGTTTAATACGTCCATCCTAACTGGTATTATGCCAGAGATGTGGAAGATAGCTAATGTAGTTCCTATATTCAAATCAGGGGATAAGTCAATTCCATCAAATTACCGTCCAATAAGCCTCACATCTATAGTAGGCAAATTATTAGAATCAATTATAGCTGATATTATTAGAAGTCACCTTGAAGAACATAATTTGATTAATGAATCTCAGCATGGGTTCACGAGAGGTCGTTCCTGCCTAACAAATTTACTGACGTTTTTCAAAAAAACATTTGAAGCAGTAGACAGTGATAAAGAATATGTAAATTAGACACATATGCAACACTTGGGTATCTTTATTGAGGAAATGTTTCGCCACACAGTGGCTTCATCAGTCCATACAAAGGAGAATCGTGAAGAACAGGAGGAGTGTGAGGTTGTCAGGCCCTCAATCTTGAGACGATGTTGTCAGTCCATTCAAGATTGATGGACTGACAACATCGTCTCAAGATTGAGGGCCTGACAACCTCACACTCCTCCTGTTCTTCACGATTCTCCTTGTATGGACTGATGAAGCCACTGTGTGGCAAACTTTCTCAATAAAGATACCAAGTGTTCATATTGTCTAATTTACCAACTCGTCGGTTCTCTGAACCATTCATTTACATAAAGAATATGATATAGTTTACTTGGATTTCAGTAAGGCCTTCGATAGAGTACCTCACAAGAGACTCTTAAGAAAGGTGGCAGCTCATGGTATAGGAGGAAAAGTTCTAGCATGGATAGAGGCATGGCTTACCAATAGAAAGCAGAGAGTTTCCATTAATGGGGTCAAATCTGAATGGGGATTTGTCACTAGTGGCGTTCCACAAGGATCAGTTTTGGGCCCATTGTTGTTCATAATTTACATTAATGACCTTGATGAAGGAATTGCAAGTGACATGAGTAAATTTGCTGATGATACAAAAATAGGCCGTATAATTCATTCTGAGGAGGATAACAGTGAACTCCAGGAGGATTTGGATAAATTAATGTCTTGGTCTGAAAAGTGGCAGATGAAGTTCAATGTGGACAAGTGTAAGGTGCTTGTCGTTGGTAATGAAAATATCCCTCGAATTTATAAACTAGGTGAAGTTGAGCTTGATCATACAGAATGTGAAAAAGACTTGGGAGTCATGGTAAGCAGAAATCTAAAGCCAAGACAACAGTGCCTAAGTGTGCGCAATAAGGCTAACAGATTACTAGGATTTATTTCAAGAAGTATAAGCAACAGAAGTCCAAAAGTTATTTTACAGCTCTATACATCACTAGTGAGACCTCATTTGGATTATGCAGCTCAGTTTTGGTCTCCTTACTACAGGATGGATATAGATTCATTGGAGAACATACAAAGAAGAATGACTAAAATAATTTACAGTATAAGAAATCTCCCGTATGAAGATAGACTTAGAGCATTGAATCTCCACTCTCTGGAGAGACGTAGAATGAGGGAGATATCATCGAGGTGTACAAGTGGATGATGGGCATAAACAAAGGAGATATTAATAAAATACTGAGGATATCGAACCAAGTAAGAACGAGAAATAACGGATTTAAATTGGATAAATTTAGATTTAGAAAGGACATAGACAAGTACTGGTTTTCGAACAGAGTTGTAGATGCGTGGAACAATCTTCCGAGTAGGGTGATAGAGGCTAGGACCTTAGGTGGCTTTAAAAGAGATTGGACAAATATATGAGTGGGAGGGGCTGGGTTTGATTAGTGTCGTGAGTACAGGAGTAAATTCTTAGGTAGTGGTGGTTTTGATAAGGACCTGCCTTGTATGGGCCAGTAGGCCTTCTGCAGTGTTCCTCCATTCTTATGTTCTTACGTTCTTATAGGAGGTAAAGTTCTAGCATGGATAGAGGCATGGCTTACCAATAGAAAGCAGAGAGTTTCCATTAATGGGGTCAAATCTGAATGGGGATTAGTCACTAGTGGCGTTCCACAAGGATCAGTTTTAGGCCCATTGTTGTTCATAATTTACATAAATGACCTTGATGAAGGAATTGCAAGTGACATGAGTAAATTTGCTGATGATACAAAAATAGGCCGTATGATTCATTCTGAGGAGGACACCAGTGAACTCCAGGAGGATTTGGACAAATTAATGTCTTGGTCTGAAAAGTGGCAGATGAAGTTCAATGTAGACAAGTAATGAAAATATCCTCGAATTAATAAACTAGGTGAAGTAGAGCTTGATCATACAGAATGTAAAAAAGACTTGGAGTCATGGTAAGCAGGAATCTAAAGCCAAGACAACAGTGCCTAATGTGCGCAATAAGGCTAACAGATTACTAGGATTTATTTCAAGAAGTATAAGCAACAGAAGTCCAAAAGTTATTTTACAGCTTTATACATCACTAGTGAGACCTCATTTGGATTATGCAGCTCAGTTTTGGTCTCCTTACTACAGGATGGATATAGATTCATTGGAGAACATACAAAGAAGAATGACTAAAATGATTTACAGTATAAGAAATCTCCCGTATGAAGATAGACTTAGAGCGTTGAATCTCCACTCTCTGGAGAGACGTAGAATGAGGGGAGATATAATCGAGGTGTACAAGTGGATGATGGGCATAAACAAGGGAGATATTAGTAAAATACTGAGGATATCGAACCAAGTAAGAACCAGAAATAACGGATTTAAATTGGATAAATTTAGATTTAGTAAGTACATAGGCAAGTACTGGTTTTCGAACAGAGTTGTAGATGCGTGGAACAATCTTCCGAGTACTGTGATAGAGGCTAGGACCTTGGGTGGCTTTAAAAAGAGATTGGACAAATATATGAGTGGGAGGGGCTGGGTTTGATTGGTGTCGTGAGTACGGGAATAAATTCTTAGGTAGTGGTGGTTTTGATATGGACCTGCCTTGTATGGGCCAGTAGGCCTTCTGCAGTGTTCCTCCATTCTTATGTTCTTATGTATTACTAGGTATTAAATTTCTAATGCTATGTATTATATTTATAATGCCACACAGTGGCTTCATCAGTCCATACAAAGAAGAATCGGGAAGATCAGGAGGAGTTTGAGGTAATCAGTCCCACGGCCTTGAGTCGATTTAGTCAGTCCATCAATCTTGTAAAGAATACAGCAAATGTGATTGCTTAACCCTTGGGCACAACATAATTCCACATTGGACAAATGTGACACAACCTACGGCTGCTGCACTCTCCTGCCTACGGTAAATAAGCTTCTCCTTTGCACATATGCTGTATTCTTTAAAAATTGGAAGAAATTAAGACATGTGCAACATAAGAACATAAGAAAGGAGGAACACTGCAGCAGGCCTCCTGGCCCATACTAGGCAGGTCCTTCACAATCCGTCCCACTAACAGAATATTTGCTCAACCCAATTTTAAATGCTACCCCAAAAAATAAGCTTTGATATTTCTATTTACTCATGTGCGAGTCCCACTCAAATCCAACGCCTGCCACTCATGAATTTATTCAACCTAAATTTGAAACTACACAAATGGGCCTAGCTTCAATAACCCTACTAGGCAGACTGTTCCACTCATCAACTACCCTATTTCCAAACCAATACTCTCCTATATCCTTTCTATACCTAAACTTATCTATTGTTATTGGGTATCGTTATTGTACACTAATTCACACTCCAAGATCATCGATCACAAGTTTTCATCTATTGCTGTACTCCATGTACAGAACGTTCTTAAGTGCCTTTAAGGTTCCAACCAGAGCACCACAAGCACAGAAATTTGGCCGTTATGCAACTGAAACATTTCTAAGTTCCTTCTACAGTTTTCAAGACCTGATGTATGGTTGCTGCGTTCTCAGCCTATAAAAAAGTTGATTGGGCAAGTTTGACATTCCTGTTCCATAGTTCCTGATGGCATTTACGTGTCTACCTGTTAGAGAATTGTAAATCCTGGATGAAACGAGAGAGGGCTGAACACGTAATGATAAGGGTGTAATAATATTGGTAGAATTACGACAATATGTTAAGTAAAAGGACACAAATGCAACTAATGTGACATTTTATTGTGGCAACGTTTCGCTCTCAGGAGCTTTTGTCAAGCCGTTACAAACAATACATGGACACAGAGGGTATATATATCTCAGAATGAGGTGTAATACTGGTGGTGGTAGTAGTAGAGACATAACTACTTCAACTTATATCTCTACTACTACCACCACCACTAGTATTACACCTCACTCTGAACATATATATACCCTATGTGTCAATGTATTGTTTGTAATGGTTTGTAATGGGACTTGGAGGATTGTGAAGGCTTGAGGGTTGTGAAGGTTGCTTGGGTGCCGCTGGGATGGGATGGATAAATATATTTGTTCGTGGGTTGGTTTTGACATGGACCTGCCTAGTGTGGGCCAGTAGGCCTGTTGCAGTGTTCCTCCTTTCTTATGTTCTATGTTGACATAGCTCCTGGAGAGCGAAACGTTGTTACAATAAAATGTCACATTAGTTGTGTGTAATACTGGTGATGTAGTAGAGAACATAACTACTTCAACTTATATCTCTACTACTACCACCACCACTAGTATTACACCTCACTCTGAACATATATATACCCTATGTGTCAATGTATTGTTTGTAATGGCTTGACAAAGCTCCTGGAGAGCGAAACGTTGTCACAATAAATTGTCACATTAGTTGTATTTGTGTCCTTTACTTAACATGATAAGGGTGTTCAATAACTTTGTTCATAGCTTCAAACACAAAAGAGGGTTCAACCACAGTGAAGAGAATCTATGGGAAGGCTCACTGTGGGTAAACAGCCTGGCCATGAAAGCCAAGCTAGTGCAGTGCAGCTGGCAGATTGCTCAACAACATATCTCAAGTTCTCCCCCTGAGGCATGTACCTAAAAGGGGAGTTAACCTCCATCTTCAGGCGATAATACCTTAAAATCTCTGCAAGAAGCAGAACCTTCACTTGTCCTGAAAACCAATCCAGACTGGTAGCTGGACCCTGACCGGAGGCGGATGCAACCCACCTTTCTGAAGTTGGAGTCGCCATTGCTATTGTATATATAATTGTTTGTGATTTTTATGTGTGTTTGAAAACAATGATCTATTAGTTTTAAAATCAGAAATGTTAGGAGAGTCAGACTGGGAAACTAGCTTCCCCCGAGAAGAGACGCAACAAGCCTGGAACACCAGGCTTGTTGCTTCCAGTCTGACTCTCCTAACATTTTGATGTCACAAAACAATAGATCATTTGATTTTCAAAACACGAACCATTAAAATCACAAACACAGCCATAGCTCTAGCTGTAATAGCAATTGCAAGGACTCCACAGTCTCAGAAAGGTGGGTCGCATCCTGCCTCCGGTCTATGCCCTGCTAACCAGTCTGGATTGATTTTCAGAACAAGCAAGGTTCAAGGTTCTTGCAGAGAACCCTGGAAATAAATGGTATAAATACCGAACAATGAAAATAAAAAATAAGCAGTAAATGCGATTTATGCAACGCTCCAAGCAAGGCTTATCGAGTCCAGACAGACATTCCAGGTAGACTGTTTGACTCTGATGCCACGCGTATCAAACGTAAATGTCACATATATTTGCTTATGTGTTTATTTTCAAGTAACCCTACTAGGCAGACTGTTCCACTCATCAACTACCCTATTTCAAACCATACTTCCTATAGTCCTTTCTAAATCTAAACTTATCTAATTTAATCCATTATTGCAGGTTCTCTTGGAGAGATATCCTCAGACCTTATTTATATCCCCTTTTTTAATACCCATTTTCCACTTGTATACCTCTATCAATCCATCCCACTAACAGAATATTTGCTCAACCTAATTTTCAATGCTACCCAAGAAATAAGCTTTGATAATTATATTTACTCATGTGCAAGTCCCTCAAATCCAACGTCTCTACCATGAATTTATCCAACGGGAACATAAGAACATAAGAACATAAGAATGGAGGAACACTGCAGAAGGCCTACTGGCCATACAAGGCAGGTCCTTATCAAAACCACCACTACCTAAGAATTTACTCCTGTACTCACGACACTAATCAAACCCAGCCCTCCCACTCATATTTTGTCCACCTTTTAAAGCCACCCAAGGTCCTAGCCTCTATCACCCTACTGGAAGATTGTTCCACGCATCTACAACTCTGTTCGAAACCAGTACTTGCCTATGTCCTTTCTAAATCTAAATTTATCCAATTTAAATCCGTTATTTCTGGTTCTTACTTGGTTCGATATCCTCAGTATTTTATTAATATCTCCTTTGTTTATGCCATCATCCACTTGTACACCTCGATGATATCTCCCTCATTCTACGTCTCTCCAGAGAGTGGAGATTCAATGCTCTAAGTCTATCTTCATACGGAGATTTCTTATACTGTAAATCATTTTAGTCATTCTTCTTTGTATGTTCTCCAATGAATCTATATCCATCCTGTAGTAAGGAGACCAAAACTGAGCTGCATAATCCAAATGAGGTCTCACTAGTGATGTATAGAGCTGTAAAATAACTTTTGGACTTCTGTTGCTTATACTTCTTGAAATAAATCCTAGTAATCTGTTAGCCTTATTGGCACACTTAGGCACTGTTGTCTTGGCTTTAGATTTCTGCTTACCATGACTCCCAAGTCTTTTTCACATTCTGTATTATCAAGCTCAACTTCACCTAGTTTATAAATTCGAGGGATATTTTCATTACCAACGACTAGCACCTTACACTTGTCCACATTGAACTTCATCTGCCACTTTTCAGACCAAGACATTAATTTATCCAAATCCTCCTGGAGTTCATTGGTATCCTCCTCAGAATGAATTATACGGCCTATTTTTGTATCATCAGCAAATTTACTCATGTCACTTGCAATTCCTTCATCAAGGTCATTTATGTAAATTATGAACAACAATGGGCCCAAAACTGATCCTTGTGGAACGCCACTGGTGACAAATCCCCATTCAGATTTGACCCCATTAATGGAAACTCTCTGCTTTCTATTGGTAAGCCATGCCTCTATCCATGCTAGAACTTTACCTCCTATACCATGAGCTGCCACCTTTCTTAAGAGTCTCTTGTGAGGTACTCTATCGAAGGCCTTACTGAAATCCAAGTAAACTATATCATATTCTTTATCACTGTCTACTGCCTCAAATGTTTTATTGAAAAACGTCAGTAAATTTGTCAGGCAGGAACGACCTCTCGTAAACCCATGCTGAGATTCATTAATCAAATTATGTTCTTCAAGGTGACTTCTGATAATATCAGCTATAATTGATTCTAATAATTTGCCTACTATAGACGTGAGGCTTATTGGACGGTAATTTGATGGACTGGACTTATCCCTGATTTGAATATAGGAACTACATTAGCTATCTTCCACATCTCTGGCACAACACCAGTTAGGATGGACGTATTAAACACATTCGTTAATGGCTGACTAAGGGGTGGAGTGGCACTGTATGTCGGAGATCGCTTGAACTGTTGCATAAAAAAGGGAATAAAGTCTGAAATAACACATACAGAGTCTGTCTGGATAGAATTTTCAGAGGGCATGAAAAATTGATTTTAGGTGTGATATACCGTCCCCAAACTTAGATAGGGCCCAAAGGGGAGACTACTATGGGAGGAAATTGTTAAGGCCACAATGCACGATAACGTAGTTATTCTGGGTGACTTCAACTTTAGTCAAATTGATTGGAATTTTTTGACTGGGAATTTAGAATCTAACGACTTCTTAGAAGTAGTTCAGATTTTTTTTTGAAGCAGTTTGTGACAGAACCTACAAGGGAAATAATCTGCTTGACTTAGTTCTGGCAAACAAGGAAACCCTTGTTAATAATTTAGAAATTACAGAGGAACTCGGCGCAAGCGACCACAAATCAATTACCTTTGGCATTGAATGGAAGTTTCATAGTAGGAATAACTCAGTAACGGTCACAGATTTTCGCTTAGCAGATTACAATGGATTAGAGAACACTTATCATCTGTGGACTGGGGTAATGAAGAGAGCTATCAATATGACAGTTTTCTGAATACTATACATGCTGCCCAAAGAACATTTATCCCATATAAAGAAATTAGATCGAATAGAAATGACCCAAAATGGATGAATAATAGGCTCAAATATCTTTAAGGGCAGAAGAAAGGAATTTATAGGCGTATCAAAGAGGTGAGGGTCATCTTATGAATCAGTATATTGACATTAAGAGGGACATTAAAAGGGGATAAGAAAAGCTAAGCGGACTACGAAATTAAAGTTGCTAGGGATTCGAAAACTAACCAAAAGTTTTTCCAGGTGTATAGAAAAAAAGTTAGAGATAAGTTAGGTCCCTTAAAAATAATTATGGGTATCTTACTGACAAAGAGAATTAAATGTGCTCTATTATTAATAATTATTTTCTCTCGGTTTTCAATCAGGAAGACACTAATAATATCCCAAGTATTAGGTATTTTATTGGGCCTGAAGAAGATAAATTATGTAGTATCACAGTCACTAGCGAAATTGTTATCAAACAGATAGACCGTTTGAAGCAAAATAAATCGCCAGGCCCTGATGAGCTTTTTCAAGGGTTCTTAAGGAATGCAATTGAACTCTGTGAACCCTTAACTAACATTTTAACCTATCTCTTCAAACAGGTGTAGTGTCTGATACGTGGAAGATGGCTAATGTAATTCCTATTTTTAAAGCAGGGGACAAGTCGTTACCATCAAATTACCGCCCAATAAGTCTAACATCAATTGTAGGCAAATTATTAGAGTCGATTATAGCTGATAACATAAGAAGCCATCTCGATAGGCATAATTTGATTAATGATACTCAACATGGATTCACCAGGGGCCGTTCCTGCCTAACTAATGTATTAACTTTTTCAGTAAGGCTTTTGAGGCAGTTGATCATGATAAAGTATTCGATATTGTTTATTTGGATTTTAGTAAGGCTTTGATAGAGTACCACATCAGAGACTGTTAAAGAAAGTGGCTGCTTACGGCATTGGAGGAAAAGTGTTTTCATGGATCGAGTCATGGCTCACCAATCGGAAGCAGAGGGTGTGCATTAATGGGGTTAAATCTGAGTGGGGATCTGTAACAAGTGGCGTTCCACAGGGATCAGTTTTGGGCCCGTTGTTGTTTATAATATATATAAATGACCTTGCCGAGGAATTACTAGTGATATGAACAAATTCGCTGATGACACAAAGATAGGTAGGATAATCGATTCAGACGTTTATGATTTGTTTCTTAATAATGTACAACGTGCACAGAGTATGTTTATTCCCAGAGAGAATTTAGGTCAAATAATAACGATCCCAAATGGATTAACAGGAGGCTAAAACATCTATTAGGGAAAAGAGGAATTTATAGGCGCATCAAAAGAGGAGATGTTAACCTTATTGACCAATATGTTCAGTTGAAAAGAGAAGTAAAAAGGGGATTAGAAAGGCTAAACGTGACTATGAGATTAAGGTTGCTAATGAATCAAAGACTAATCCAAAGGGTTCTTTCAAGTGTACATGACGAAGGTGAGGGAAAAGGTAGGACCTCTGAAAATTGGGAATGGACAGCTGACGGATAACGAACTGGAAATGTGTTCTCTATTTAATGACTATTTTTGTCAGTCTTTACACAAGAAGACGTAAATGAGATTCCAGAAATTAACAATTATTCAGTTCCTGAAGAATTCAAATTAACTAATATTACTGTCACGAGGGACATGGTTATCAAACAGATAGATAAACTGAAGCAAAATAAGTCCACGGGACCCGACGAGTTGTTTTCAGGGTACTTAAAGAATGCAAGATGGAACTTAGTCAGCCATTAACGAATGTGTTTAATACGTCCATCTAACTGGTATTGTGGCAGAGATGTGGAAGATAGCTAATGTAGTTCCTATATTCAAATCAGGGGATAAGTCCATTCCATCAAATTACCGTCCAATAAGCCTCACGTCTATAGTAGGCAAATTATTAGAATCAATTATAGCTGATATTATCAGAAGTCACCTTGAAGAACATAATTTGATTAATGAATCTCAGCATGGGTTTACGAGAGTCGTTCCTGCCTGACAAATTTACTGACGTTTTCAATAAAACATTTGAGGCAGAAGACAGTGATAAAGAATAATATTCTGTTAGTGGGGCGGATTGTGAAGGACTTGCCTAGTATGGGCCAACAGGCCTGCTGCAGTGTTCCTCCTTTCTTATGTTCTTATCTTATATAGTTTACTTGGATTTCAGTAAGGCCTTCGATAGAGTACCTCACAAGAGACTCTTAAGAAAGGTGGCAGCTCATGGTATAGGAGGTAAAGTTCTAGCATGGATAGAGGCATGGCTTACCAATAGAAAGCAGAGAGTTTTCATTAATGGGGTCAAATCTGAATGGGGATTTGTCACTAGTGGCGTCCCACAAGGATCAGTTTTGGGCCCATTGTTGTTCATAATTTACATTAATGACCTTGATGAAGGAATTGCAAGTGACATGAGTAAATTTGCTGATGATACAAAAATAGGCCGTATAATTCATTCTGAGGAGGATAACAGTGAACTCCAGGAGGATTTGGATAAATTAATGTCTTGGTCTGAAAAGTGGCAGATGAAGTTCAATGTGGACAAGTGTAAGGTGCTTGTCGTTGGTAATGAAAATATCCCTCGAATTTATAAACTAGGTGAAGTAGAACTTGATCATACAGAATGTGAGAAAGACTTGGGAGTCATGGTAAGCAGAAATCTAAAGACAAGACAACAGTGCCTAAGTGTGCGCAATAAGGCTAACAGATTACTAGGATTTATTTCAAGAAGTATAAGCAACAGAAGTCCAAAAGTTATTTTACAGCTCTATACATCACTAGTGAGACCTCATTTGGATTATGCAGCTCAGTTTTGGTCTCCTTACTACAGGATGGATATAGATTCATTGGAGAACATACAAAGAAGAATGACTAAAATGATTTACAGTATAAGAAATCTCCCGTATGAAGATAGACTTAGAGCGTTGAATCTCCACTCTCTGGAGAGACGTAGAATGAGGGGAGATATCATCGAGGTGTACAAGTGGAAAAATAAACACATAAGCAGTATAATGTGATCCTTTATTGACAACGTTTCGCCCACGCAGTGGGCTTTATCGAGTCACAGACAGATCTACCTGGAAAATGAGCAACATGGAGATATATATAGGGTACAGTCAGGTGGAGAATGCTGGGTCAGGTGGAGAAAGCTGCATGTGAGTCTTAAAAGTAGTGTGATAGTTGAAAACATAGTGTGACTTAAAGGACCTGCAGTGTACCATTCTTGAGTTCTAGGTGGGATAGCGTTGAAGAAGTTTCTTGGCAATAGGTTCAGCTATGTTGTAGAAGCCGTTGTTCTGGTTGAAGTTGTTGGATATACAGATGAGTGATGATTCTAGGATTCTTCGGTATTGCGTGTTGTCTTCTCTGGCGATGAGTCTTGCGTTTCTGTAGTTGATTAAATGGTTGTGTAA
The DNA here is from genome assembly GCA_009830355.1 of Cherax destructor. Classification (NCBI taxonomy): domain Eukaryota; kingdom Metazoa; phylum Arthropoda; class Malacostraca; order Decapoda; family Parastacidae; genus Cherax; species Cherax destructor. The sequence goes on along the minus strand of WNWK01029352.1, from coordinate 7,458 downwards.
ATTTCGGTGTTGAACACAGGCATTTCTTGAGTCGTCAGATCTGCCTGCGTACTGGTGTTCTGAAATGCGTGTTTGTAGGTCTCTGGATGTTTCGCCAACGTATAATTTGCTGCAGCCATTACAAGGGATTGTGTATACCCTGCCGTGGATTGAAGCTTTTCCTGTCTGTTACTGGTAATGTCCTTAATGGTGGTGGATGTGGAGGTGGATACTCGGAATGAGGTCTTAGAAAAATGTTGGAAACTTGTTTGGAAATGGAGTTGGTGGGAAGGACTATGTATCTCTTCTCAGCAGTGTCTTCTCTGGGTGTGTTGAAGATGTTTAATGCCCGTCGTCTGCAGTCTCTAATGAAGTGACGAGGATAGTGAAGTTTGGAAAAAACTTGTTCAATGAGGGAGCATTCTTCTTCAAGGAACTCACTGCTGCAGATTCTGAGTGCGCGCAGGAAAAAGCCTATAATTACACCACGTTTAATTTTGGTGTCGTGGTGAGAGTAGAAGTGGAAGATCGTGTTGATTGGTAGGTTTCGATAGACTTTAAAACGAAGTTCATGGTCAGCTTTGCAGAGAAGAACATCAAGGAAAGGAAGAGTGTTGTCGACTTCTTCTTCTAGTGTAAACTGGATTGATGGCTCAACCTGGTTGAGTTCGTGTTGAGAGCTTGAACGTTGAAGCGTCTGGGAGTTATGATGAGCATAAACAAAGGAGATATTAATAAAATACTGAGGATATCGAACCAAGTAAGAACCAGAAATAACGGATTTAAATCGGATAAATTTAGATTTAGAAAGGACATAGGCAAGTACTGGTTTTCGAACAGAGTTGTAGATGCGTGGAACAATCTTCCGAGTACTGTGATAGAGGCTAGGACCTTGGGTGGCTTTAAAAAGAGATTGGACAAATATATGAGTGGGAGGGGCTGGGTTTGATTTGTGTCGTGAGTACGGGAATTTATTCTTAGGTAGTGGTGGTTTTGATAAGGACCTGCCTTGTATGTACCAGTAGGCCTTCTGCAGTGTTCCTCCATTCTTATGTTCTTATGTTCTTAGATGTCACAGAACTTCAGGAGGATTTAAGAACATAAGAACATAAGAAAGGAGGAACACTGCAGCAGGCCTGTTGGCCCATACTAGGCAGGTCCTTCAAATCCGTCCACTAACAGAATATTTGCTCAACCCAATTTTCAATGCTACCCAAGAAATAAGCTTTGACAATTCTACCCACTCATGCAGAGTCCCACTCAAATCCAACCCTCTCACTCATGAATTTATCCAACCTAAATTTGAAACTACCCAAGGTCCTAGCTTCAATAACCCTACTAGGCAGACTGTTCCACTCATCAACTACCCTATTTCCAAACCAATACTTTCCTATATCCTTTCTAAATCTAAACTTATCTAACTTGAATCCATTATTGTGGGTTCTCTCTTGGAGAGATATCCTCAAGACCTTATTTATATCCCCTTTGTTAATACCCATTTTCCACTTGTATACCTCGATCATGTCTCCCCTCATTCTACGTCTTACAAGTGAATGTAATTTTAGGGTCTTCAATCTTTCTTCGTAAGGAAGATTTCTAATGCTATGTATTAATTTAGTCATTCTACGCTGAATGTTTTCTAACAAACTCAATTCCTGGTCAGAAAAATGGCAGATGCAGTTCAATGTAGATAAATGCAAAGTTCTAAAGCTCGGGAATGTTCATAACCCTAGCACCTACCAGCTTAATAATGTTGAACTCAGCCGTACAGAATGCGAAAAGGATCTGGGGGTTATGGTAAGCAGCTACCTCAAACCTAGTAAGCAATGCCTAAGCGTAAGAAATAAAGCAAATAGATTACTGATTTATATCAAGAAGTGTAAGCAACATAAGTCCAGCGGTTATATTACAGCTTTATACATCATTAGTAAGGCCTCACCTAGATTATGCAGCTCAGTTCTGGTCTCCATTTTACAGAATGGATATAAATTTGTTAGAAAACATTCAGCGACGAATGACAAAGTTAATTCATAGCATTAGAAATCTTCCGTATGAAGAAAGATTGAAGACCCTTAAATTACATTCACTTGTAAGACGAAGAATGAGGAGACATGATCGAGGTATATAATGGAAGATGGGTATTAATAAGCGGATATAAATAAGGTCTTGAGGATATCTCTCCAAGAGAGAACCACAATAATGGATTCAAATTGGATAAGTTTAGATTTAGAAAGGATATAGGAAAATATTGGTTTGGAAATAGGGTAGTTGATGAGTGGAACAGTCTGCCTAGTAGTGTCATTGAACCTATGACCTTGGCTAGTTTCAAATTTAGGTTGGATAAATTCATGAGTGAGAGGGGTTGGATTTGAGTGGGACTCGCACTTGAGTTAAAAGAATCTTCAAAGCTTATTTCTTGGGTAGAATTGAAAATTAGGTTGGGCAATTATTCTGTTAGTGGGATGGATTGTGAAGGACCTACCTAGTATGGGCCAAAAGGCCTGCTGCAGTGTTCCTCCTTTCTTATGTTCTTGAGATCTGTCTGTGACTCGATAAAGCCCACTGCGTGGGTGAAACGTTGTCAATAAAGGATCACATTATACTGCTTATGTGTTTATTTTTCCTTTCCAGGCAGTCTTATGATAGGTCTTACTCAATAGTGACACAACGATTAATTACCGTCCAATAAGCCTCACGTCTATAGTAGGCAAATTATTAGAATCAATTATAGCTGATATTATCAGAAGTCACCTTGAAGAACATAATTTGATTAATGAATCTCAGCATGGGTTTACGAGAGGTCGTTCCTGCCTGACAAATTTACTGACGTTTTTCAATAAAACATTTGAGGCAGTAGACAGTGATAAAGAATATGATATAGTTTACTTGGATTTCAGTAAGGCCTTCGATAGAGTACCTCACAAGAGACTCTTAAGAAAGGTGGCAGCTCATGGTATAGAGGTAAAGTTCTAGCATGGATAGAGGCATGGCTTACCAATAGAAAGCAGAGAGTTTCCATTAATGGGGTCAAATCTGAATGGGGATTTGTCACTAGTGGCGTTCCACAAGGATCAGTTTTGGGCCCATTGTTGTTCATAATTTACATAAATGACCTTGATGAAGGAATTGCAAGTGACATGAGTAAATTTGCTGATGATACAAAAATAGGCCGTATAATTCATTCTGAGGAGGATACCAGTGAACTCCAGGAGGATTTGGATATGAATGAATGGTTCAGAGAACCGACGAGTTGGTAAATTAGACACATATGCAACACTTGGGTATCTTTATTGAGGAAACGTTTCGCCACACAGTGGCTTCATCAGTCCATCAATCTTGAATGGACTGACAACATCGTCTCAATTTTGAGGGCCTGACAACCTCACACTCCTCCTGTTCTTCACGTTTCTCCTTTGTATGGACTGATGAAGCCACTGTGTGGCGAAACGTTTCCTCAATAAAGATACCCAAGTGTTGCATATGTGTCTAATTTACCAGGATTTGGATAAATTAATGTCTTGGTCTGAAAAGTGGCAGATGAAGTTCAATGTGGACAAGTGTAAGGTGCTAGTCGTTGGTAATGAAAATATCCTCGAATTTATAAACTAGGTGAAGTTGAGCTTGATCTACAGAATGTGAAAAAGACTTGGGAGTCATGGTAAGCAGAAATCTAAAGCCAAGACAACAGTGCCTAAGTGTGCGCAATAAGGCTAACAGATTACTAGGATCTATTTCAAGAAGTATAAGCAACAGAAGTCCAAAAGTTATTTTACAGCTCTATACATCACTAGTGAGACCTCATTTGGATTATGCAGCTCAGTTTTGGTCTCCTTACTACAGGATGGATATAGATGGATATAGATTCATTGGAGAACATACAAAGAAGAATGACTAAAATGATTTACAGTATAAGAAATCTCCCGTATGAAGATAGACTTAGAGCATTGAATCTCCACTCTCTGGAGAGACGTAGAATGAGGGGAGATATCATCGAGGTGTACAAGTGGATGATGGGCATAAACAAAGGAGATATTAATAAAATACTGAGGATATCGAACCAAGTAAGAACGAGAAATAACGGATTTAAATTGGATAAATTTAGATTTAGAAAGGACATAGGCAAGTACTGGTTTTGAACAGAGTTGTAGATGCGTGGAACAATCTTCCGAGTAGGGTGATAGAGGCTAGGACCTTGGGTGGCTTTAAAAAGAGATTGGACAAATATATGAGTGGGAGGGGCTGGGTTTGATTAGTGTCGTGAGTACAGGAGTAAATTCTTAGGTAGTGGTGGTTTTGATAAGGACCTGCCTTGTATGGGCCAGTAGGCCTTCTGCAGTGTTCCTCCATTCTTATGTTCTTATGAAAGGAGGAACACTGCAGCAGCCTCCTGGCCCATACTAGCAGTCCTTCAATCCGTCCCACTAACAGAATATTTGCTCAACCCAATTTTAAATGCTACCCAAGAAATAAGCTTTGATAATTCTATTTACTCATGTGCAAGTCACTCAAATCCAACGTCTCTCACTCATGAATTTATCCAACCTAAATTTGAAACTACCCAAGGTCCTAGCTTCAATAACCCTACTAGGCAGACTGTTCCACTCATCAACTACCCTATTTCCAAACCAATACTCTCCTATATCCTTTCTAAACCTAAACTTATCTATTGTTTTTAAGTATCGTTATTGTACACTAATTCTCCAAGATCATCGATCACAAGTTTCCATCTATTGCTGTACTCCATGTACAGAACGTACCAAGTGCCTTTAGGTTCCAACAGAGCACCACAAAGCACGGAAATTTGGCCGTTATCTACCTTCAAAACATTTCTAAGTTCCTTCTACAGTTTCAAGACCTGATGTTGCAACTAGTTTTCGTTCTCAGCCCATAAAAAAAAAAAAATGGACTGACCAATTGGCAATTCTGTTCCGCCGGTTCCATAGTTCTGCAGAATTTACAACCTAAATTGAAACTACCCAGGTCCTAGACTTCAATAACCCTACTAGGCAGACTGTTCCACTCATCAACTACCCCTATTCCAAACCAATACTTTTCCTATATCCTTTCTAAATCTAAACTTATGTAATTTGAATCCATTATTGTAGGTTCTCCTTTAGAACTTTGCATTTGTCTATATTAAACTGCATCTGTCACTTCTCCGACCACTGCATCAGTCTATTCAAATCTTCTTTCCGGAGTACTCTAATGCCCTCATTAGAATGAATTAGACGACCTATTTTTGGTGTCATCAGCAAATTTGTTGATGTCCGCTGTTTTATTCCCATCCATCTGGTTTTGTATAATTAGAGAACAACGAAGAATTTGCCACTGGCACCTGTGGAGCACCACTCGTGACGCGACCCCACTCGGATTTCTCCCCTTTGATGCAAACTCTGCTGCCTATCTGTCAACCATGCCTCTACCCAGGAAAAATTTTCTCCCTATTCGGTGTGTTACCTTAATTTTCTCAATAGCCTCTGATATTGGAACTCTATCAAAAGCCTTGCAAGTCCATAATACAATATCGTATTCGTACCATGATCTACCTCAATGCCTTGGTGAAAAAGTTAGTAAATTCGTAAAGCAGGAACGCCTCCTTTGTAAAACCGTGCTGAGATTCATTAATCAATTTATGCCTTTCAAGATGGCTTCAGTTTCAACGGCAGTTATTAATTATAAGTTTTCCCAATATGGAAGTACAGGCTTATTGGTCTATGGTTCTGAAACTTAGGACCTGTCCTGCTTTGTAAATAGGTATTACATTTGCCATTTCCACTTATATGGCACTATGCCAGTTGTAGTGATATGTTGAAAAAGACTAGCCAATGTTTCTAAGTTTTTCTTTACATTCCTTTAAAACCCTTGCAAACAGTTCTTCATGGGCCCGGGGATTTCCTTATTTGTTTCAGGACCATGTCACTAGTTACCATAATCGTGCATAGTTTATCATCCTTTTTTCCCTAATTTATAATTTCTGGAATTTCGCTAGTATCTTCCTGTGTAAAAAATGAGAGGGAAAAAAGAGTTTAAAAAATTTAAAAATTTTCCCTTTTCACTGTCAGTGATCTGACCTAAAATTACTTTTTGGGGGGCCTATCTTGTCCCTAATCTTACTTCATATACCTGAAAGAAACCTTTTTGGGTTAGTCTTCGAATCCCTTGCCACTTTAACCTCTTCTCTGTTAGCTTTTCTTATTTCCGTTTTCTCTCTTTTTGAATATAAATTAAAAAATATCTTTTTTACTAAAATACCTTGACAAGGTATACGGGGCCCAGCTGGCATCAATGACATTCTATATAGAAATCCCATTGTTATGCAGAGCATTTCGGGAAAAAGGGTCCTTGACCTAATTTGTTTATCCATTGGGGTCTTTTTTTGGGTCCAAAATTTCCCCCACTTGGAAACACAAGTTGTCTGGGCAGGTAGAACTGTGTTTTAAAAAAAAAAAAAGGGCATTGGCAAACCCAAAACCCCCCTACCTGACCATTGTCAAAGGGCATTCCAAAAAGCTCACCCAGGTAATTTCTCAGTACCATGAAATCGCCAAGCGGAAGTCTGGGACAGAAAACTTGATTTTTGGGGTTTTGGGGGAATTCCATGAAAATTTTGGGGAAAAAAAAATGATTTTGTAATATGGTCTGTGGTTTCACAGTGTTGGTGTTTGGGCACTAAATGGGGTTCTACTCAACCTTTTTTTTAACAGATCTGTCGAAGTTTTCGAAGATGCAGGCCCCCAGTTGCCTTAGTTTTACCAAGATGCATAGTATCATTGCTATAACAATTACATATTATATACTACAGATGACTGTAATTCAACAGTCCTCTGTTGAATTACAATTCTTTGTAATGTTATATTACTGGCGATTTGAAAAATTTTGCACTGAAAAAAAAATACAACTGTGTGCATTGAAAATTCCCCCCCAGATTTTCCATATTTTGCCCCCTTCTAAACCCCATGACAAGTATTGATCAAGTATTCTGAATTGACTTTTTTTTCAATTTTATCTTTTTATAAAATCTCCAAAATGGGAAAATCTTATCAGATCATCCATCTATCCCCAGCTTCCTCTCGGTTAAATTGTAGGCTTCCGAGATTGTGGTTACGTCAAACATTTTGTTAAGTAAAAATACCCAAACAAGGGACAATGTTACGGGATCACGCACATGGGGGTTACCCTTTTTGAGATACATAATGCCCGTCTCAGCCTCAACTTTTAAAAAATCATTATTTTCTCTACAAAGAAAAGGTCTCAACCTGCTGTGTAATGGTAAAATTCTATATCCCGTCATTTGTATGAGGGGAAAAAAGAGGCACTCTAAATTTACCTCTATCTGTACAAGAAAGAAATATCACCAAGGAGATTAGGGGTGTGTAAGGAAAATGTTTTACCCCTTACTGTTTTTCATATACATGCAGAGAGACAGGAACGAGGAATAATAGAATTAGTTATTAACAATTTTTTTTATTAACACATCGG
>WNWK01029351.1:0-24494 GCA_009830355.1 Cherax destructor | reverse complement strand
AACCGAGGGACCACTGTTTTTTTTACCTATACTATTTGTGTTGGGGATCCACTACAGCAAATCACCTAAAGCCAATAATAACTCAAAAAAACCAGCTGTATGAATGATCACTCAGTCTAGTGCCAGACAGCACACATCCCTCTCTTAAAAAATCTAAATTAATACAGGTGGCCCCATCACTAACCGGGGAACAGTTATCCGGTTCCACGTAACCCGGGAAAATTTTTTCCAGCATTTTAAATTTCCGGGTCGCCACCCCAACCTGCTGCTACTTTTGGGGCGCTATTGTGCATAAGTCATTCCAATTCTGTTTCTGCTTAATTTTAGCTCTAGCCATGGTTCCAACGAAAAAAAAGAAATGTTTCCCCGTTGTGTAGAGCACATACACAGTACATTGTCCAAAAAAAGATAAGGTGGCTTTGAACCCATTTCGGTTGCCATGAGCCCCTGATACAGGGTAATTTTTTTTATTTTATGCTAATATCAACCTATTTTTTTACCTATCAATTGATCTAATTTGACATAAAAAACAATATAAATAAAAAAAAACATGGTAAATACCCAGAATGAATAATATTTGGCATAATCCGAGCGATTCACAGAGGAGAAGAGAAAGAGATACAAGTACCATCCTCCTATCCCTGTTTGGGGGCTTATTTAGAGAAAACAGGTGTAGAAGGGCTAACTGTGATATACACTCGTAATGCATCAAAAACGGGAAAAAAAAAAGCTTTTCCCCGGGATACACAAATAAACAGGGGCCCCCGAGTTCAACCCCCCCAAAAATCGCAATTATGTAAGTACGTATAATATTGTAAGTGCTTTTGTAAATTTTTTTTTGGGGGTCTGAAATGGACTAACCTACTTGACATTTTTTTAAGGGAGGAGTAAATTTTTCGGAATGGCATTGGCAGGCTTCTAGTATGAATTTTGTTCACTTGGGGGTCCACTGTACATAGTTTATACATAGCAGAATTTTAGAGAACCTGGGAAACCCCAAAAAAGTCAGAAAAGTGACTTATTTCCAGTACATGGTTGGGGTTTTTGCCAAAGGGCCCCTCGGTTTTCGTGTATCTCTGTTTTCGTGTATTTCTTTTTCGTGTTTTTGGGGGAAAAATTCCCCTGTTTTCGTGTTTCCCCCCTTTTCGTGTTTGGGTCCGGAACCCTGCCCATCCCCACCCCAAAAAAAAAGCCCCAACCCGCCCCCCACGCATTCCCCCAGGCAGTGTAGCATTGTTTCTGGTTGAGGAACATTATCCTGCAGTTAACAAAACATTTTAAAAACCCTTGGTTTTGGCCCTTGATTATTTGTGTGATCTAAATAAGCCCCGGGGGCCCAAAGATAGCCCTTGTCAGCCTTTGGAAAGAAAGTGGGAACACCATAGAATTAAAGAAAGAAATGTAGCAAAGGGTGAGAGGCAGTGGTGATGGGGGCAGTGGTGATGAGAGGCAGTGGTGTGAGAAGCAGGGTGAGAGGCAGTGGTGATGAGAGGAAGGGGGGGAGGCAGTGGTGAAGAGGCAATGGGGGGAGGGGGGGGGCTTGTTTGTTGGGAGGAGTTTAGAGGCAGGGTGATGAAAGGCAGTGGTGGTAAGAGGCAGTTTAATTAGAGGGAGGTGAGTAAACAAGATTAAATGAATAAACGAGAGAATGAGAGGTAGAAGTTTCGGGGTTTTTTCAAAAACCAGTTGTTGTTGTTGTTGTTGTTGTTGTTTTTTTCCAGCCACCGGGGCAGGAATGATTTCGTTCACCCTTTGGGGGACTGGGAAAAAGGGGGTGAGGCAGTGGTGGTGAAGGGGAGTGGTGGGGGAGGGTGGTGGTGAGAGGCAGTGGTGGTGAGAGGCAGTGGTGGGAGAGGCAGTGGTGGTGAGAGGCAGTGGTGGGAGAGGCAGTGGTGGTGAGAGGCAGTGGTGGTGGAGGCAGGGGGGGAGGAGGGAGGTGAGGCAGTGGTGGTGAGGCAGTGGTGATGAGAGGCAGTGGGGTGAGACAGTGGTGGTGGGGGTGGTGGTGAGGGAGTGGTGGTGAGAGGCAGTGGTGGTGAGAGGCAGTGGTGGTGAGAGGCAGTGGTGGAGAGGCAGTCTTAATGTAGAGGGGGTGAGTAAACAAGATTAAATGAATAAACGAGAGAAAAAGGGGGTAGAAGTTTCGGAGTTTTGTCAACAAACCAGTTGTTGTTGTTGCTGCTGTCGGTTGTTACCAGCCAGCCTGGACAGGAATGATTTCTGTTCACCCTTGGCGACGGAAAAAGGATCTAATGGTTAGCATTACAAACCCGTTTCATACTAATGGTCTGAAGGAGGAAAGAATGGAAGATGTTTTAAGCGGACCGAGATGCCCGCCACCACATTAGTAAAGACACATATTTTATTCATTCTAGAGTGTATATCACGTTTTTGTTATTTATATTGTTTATTATGTCATATTAGATGAATTGTGATAGATAAAAAGCCGAGAGCTGATATTAGTGTCAAATTGAAGCATTTTGTCCGCCTCCCAACAATAAACTCGCCTCCCCTCTCCTCTCCATCTTCCATACACCAACAAGAGTCGCCAAAAAATTGTGTGATGTTAAATGTTCTTTATACTACATGTTATTAGTGCTTTATATTTATTTGTTATTCTTTTTGTATGTAAATCTATATTTAATCTCTAAAAAATTTTTTTTTGTTAATACTCCTTTTGAAACGGGGTTTAAATTTAAAATTTTCCCTTATTTCTTATGGGGAAAAAGGCTTCAGTTTTTGTGTGTTTCAGTTTAGTGCATCCCCTGGAAGGTTAAACACGAAAACCGAGGGCCCTGTATATGATTTTTATAAAAAAATTTTTTTTCAGTTATTTGTTGAGCTATCTTTTGAAACTTTGGAAAATGGTGGAAAAGCTTCAAAGTACACCAAAAAAAAAAAGAAATAACAATAAACGGGGGTTACTTCTCAACCATTAGTCCCCCTTGCGGATATTTTCGTATGGTTTTTATGGTTGCATTCCTTTTTTGGCTCATTTGATGAATGGAAATATATTACAGAAATAGATATGAATTTGATTGGTTTAGCAAAAAAAACCTTGAAATTGAGCTCAAAGAGGGTATGTTCGATTTTTCCGTGTTCGAGAGTAAAAAAAAACATCACCGGGCCCCAAACGTGTCCAACTGGCCAGTCTAATACCGCCAATGGGTTACATTATTTATACAAAATTACAATAATGCAGTAGTCTGCATAACAGTAAATCTTCTTTTTTTTTGTGAATAAAAATAAAAATGAAGAGCAAGAGTAATATAAGAGGGGCCGGGGAAAATCAATGAACAGAGAAAATGTTATTTTAGTGCCAGGGAATTTTCATTGTTTATTCTGGCCCCATTTTAAAACTGGCATCTTTTAAAAGGGAAATTTGGGCCCAAAATTTCCAATTTTGACCGCTAGCACAGAAAAAGAAATTTTTTCAGGTATAAAAAATACATTTACATAGATTATCATTCATAGCAGCATATGTATTAGGGGGGTATCGGTGTGAAAAATTTAAAATCCGGGATGGGGGGTGTATAGGTGTCTTACTTTTTTTGTGGATGGGATATCTGCCAAAAATACGGTGGGTGCGGGTATCTGCTTACAGTAAAATACGGATGGGGTATCTGCTTAAAATTTTGGGTGGGAAAGGTGTCACATCTTGACAGTAGAACGCATTTAAGACATAGTTACTTTCCCCGAAAAAGCCCTTAGAAAATTTTTTGTTAAAAAATTAAAAGAACAAAAGGGAAAAATAGGTTACGTTTTCCCAAAACCAAAATTTTTTTTGGACCAACAGATCTTTTAAAATAAAAAAAAAAAGTTTTGGTTCTTTAAATTTATTATTTTTTTTTCTTTTTAAGACAAAAAAAGAATAGAAAAAAAGTATTTATTTAAATTTGGGGCGGGTTTTTGGTGGATGATTGTGAAGAGAGGGAGAGTTATGCGTGGCCCTACTGGGCGGGAGGGGGGTAGTGAAGTTTTTTAACTGGTCGATGGAAAAAACTGGGGCCGCCTAACCTTAATTTAAAGTCAAGCCATTCAGTAAGTCAGCCGCCATTTAAAGTAAGTAAACCCATTCAGTAAGCAGTCAAGCCATTAAAGTGTAAAAGCCATTCAGTAAGTCAGTCAAGCCTTTCAGTAAGTCAGCCGTTTTCAGAAAATAGTAAAGTTTTCAGTAAGTCACCCTTTTCCATTCCCCAGTAAGTCAGTCAAGTCATTCAGTAAGTCAGCCTTTTCTTCGTAAGTCAGCCGTCATTCAATAAGCCGTCAAGCCATTCAGTAAGTCAGTCAAGTCATTCAGTAAGTCAGTCGACCCGCCCAGTAAGTAAAATTTGGCTTCCGAAGTCAGTCAAGTCCCAGTAAGTAAAATAAGCCACAGTGTCAGTCAAGTCATTCAGTAAGTCAGTCGGGCCTTCAGTAAGTCAGTTTGGCCCAGTAAGTCAGCCGCCATTCAGTAAGTCAGCCGTTCCCATTAAGTCAGTCAAGTCATTCAGTAAGTCAGTCGTCATTCAGTAAGTCGTCAAGTCATTCAGTAAGCCGTCATTCAGTAAGTCAGCCTTTCTTCCAGTAAGTCGGGTTCCCAAAGCCCCTTCCCAGTAAGTCAGTCAAGTCATTCGGGTCAGCCCCAGCAAGTCATTAAAGGAACCCCCCCGGTCAAGTCATTCAGTAAGTCAGTAAAGGGGCCCAGTAAGTCAGTCAAGCCATTCAGTCAGTCAGTCGTTCATTCAGTCAGTCAGTCAAGTCAGTCAGTCACACAAACTTATGTTTACATTTTTTTGTGTGTACAAAGTAACACTTCATTAGGGCCCAAAGGGTTATGTCTTTCTAATATCTTTGTTTTCTTCTTTAATTCAAGATCAAAACAAAACCACTCTTATTTTTCACAAACAGCTGGCTTGTAGCCAGGATTTTGACGCAAAAGGAAATACGCAATCCCCTGGGATGGTGGGGTCCGTGGTGGGGGGGAAGGGGGGGTGGTGTCTGCTGCCACAACAACAGTAGTAGTAACAAGACTGCTTGTGAGAATGGTTATTTGTTTTTCCTTCCCACAAATTGTAAGTAAGTTTTTCAGGTATAAAAAAAGGGGTTACAAGATTATATAGGAAAGGAAGGGGGAACCTGGGGAAAAACCCAAAAAGCCAGTGACAGTATTTCCATTGACTGGCTTGTGTTACCCCAGGTTTTTAAAATATGCTGCTATGTATGATAATCTTCGTAACTGTACTCACCTTTGTGGTTGCGGGGGCCAGACTCAGCCCCCGGGGCCCCGTGTATTGAATAAACTTAGTTTGCGGGAAAGGGAAAAACAAAAAATTTCCCTTTCCCCCCAAAAGCATGAGGATTTTAGGCAGTAAATAACCATGCCCAAAATTTTTTCCCCCTCCTGCCAACCCTGTAATATCATCTTTACGCCGTGTAAGATGATAATGTGTCACAAATCTTAAATCTGCAATCCCGGGTAACGGCAACATAATCTGGGCTAAATGACGTTCTACTGTAGATAGAAAACCCTTTTATTTAATATTAGTGTAATTACACATTTTTTTAGCGCTAAGACTAACATCCACCACCCATGATGACTACCAGACACTGAATGTTACTGCCCCTCCCCTTCCTTTTTCCATTTCGTAACGAGTTAGAGGTGAAAATGTTTTTTTCAAGCTTAACTCGTTGTATGTGTACATATTTTTTTTTTTATTGTTTTCTGTAATACGGGGGCCCCTCGGTTTTCGTTAAAAATTTTTCCCAAAATTTTGAGTGCCATTAGAATGAATTTTTTCCCCATAATAACAATGTAAATTAAATTAGTTTTTACCCCAAAAGTACACTTACAAAAGACTTTCAAAAAGACATTTACATAAATGTTCGGTTTGGAGATGCAGAAAAACCCAGGGTCCACTGTATATGAGTTATGCAAATTAAAATAAAGACAAGTTCGAGTTTCATTTTTTTTTTTTTATTGTATACATATTTTAAATTAACATTTACAAAAAACAGAGCTAACAGAGGAGAAGCGAGTGTCAATAACTCTTGATTCCCATGTCACTACAACACTATAAAATACGATTTTATAATTATACTATTACAGGCCTCCCCCACAGCCAGCCTGTCAAAATAACATGTACAGTGGTACCGACTTTCGATATTAATTTAGAGAGGGCATATTTTCAAACAACGTTTCACGAATCAATTTTCCCCATAAGAAAAATGGAAATAAATTTAACCGGGGCCCAAAACTTCCAAAAGTAGTTAAATAAAAAATTTTAGAACTTTTTACATTAAATAATAAAGAATTTAATAAAGAATACCTAAATAAAATTAAATATTGAACAATAAAGTCACTTACATTTATTAAGAGTTGTTGATGTGTGGAGGGCGGGAGGAGGGGAGAAGGTGGAGGTTTATGTTTGGGAAAGGGGGAAACCCCCCCATTAACACTGGGTACCAAGTTCTTTTCTGGGGTTACTGGCCTTTTTTTTTGAATGCCCCCTGCATGAATGTACACTCCCCGCATGAATGCTACACTCCCTGCATGAAGTTCACTCCCCGCATGAATGCTCCCCCCGCATGAATGCTACACCCCTGCATGAATGCTACACCCCGCTGAATGCTACACCCCCATGCCTACTACACCCCTGCATCCTTGCTACACTCCCCGCATCCTTGCTACACTCCCCCATCCTTGCTACACTCCCGCATCCTTGCTAACCCCATCCCTGCTACACTCCCTGCATCCCCCCACTCCCGCATCCCTGCTACACTCCCCGCATCCCCACCCCTGCATCTTTTCTACACTCCCCGCATTCCTGCTACACCCCCCCCATTCAAATTTCTTACGTTATAAGTAACGGTTCGAATATAACGAAAGGTGAAAACCCAACGTAAGTCGAGGTACCACTGTATATATATTTTTTTGTTATTATTTAAATGTTAATATTTTTGGGGGGAAACGGTTAATTGTATTTACATTATTTCTTTTTGGGAAATAAGGTTTGTTGAAAGTTTTTTTAAAAATAGCCCCGGGAAACGGATTAATTCGTTAGTCGGGGGATCACTGTTTTCCCCCTTCACCCCGCTACGGGAAACCCTGTTTTGAAGAGCTTGGAGTTCATATTCACTATTACTATCTACCATTGCTCACATCTGAGTCCTGGATTGAGTAAATAACAGTTTCCCCCTTGGTTCTGGTACAACGGGAACGTAAAAAGGGAAACCCACAGCACCGGAGGGGGGAAAAGGTTTTTTCGTGGGGGTTTTTTCCTCCTTTACCGGTATTAAGTTCATTATTTTCGGTCACAAACTCCCCAAAACCCTGGAATTCATCTTCACTGACACTTCCATCTGTGTTTGAACTGTCAGTTGGGAAAAAAAGAGCCCCAAATTTTGGGGGTGAGGTGTTTCTTACTCGGGTATGGTGAACAAGAGGTACTGAAATGGTGTTCCCACAATGCCCCACTGGCTCCAGGGTTTTTTCCCTCTCGCTCACTGACCCCCAGACCCATTCTCTCAATGTAGGCCTACCAGCTTTCTCCCGCTCGAATTAAAGGGCGCTAAATTTTTCCGTTCAAGTACGTGACTGACCCTGGCTGCAAGGGCGTACAAAGTACGTGCCCGCCCTCAAAGGGTTAAATGATGGTTTTTTTTTTTTCTAGATTCTTACATTAAAAGTACAGTGGCCCCCAGTATCGAAAAAATCGTGTTTCGAAAGCTTTTTTCGTATCGGGGACTAAACAGACTCGTGTTTCGAAACGTATTAGCCCCTTCCGCCTGCTCCCCCGCCTCGCAGGACCCCAGGATTTCCCGCCAGTGAAGCATTGTTTCCTTTAGAGAACTTTCCCAGCGTCTCTTTAAACATTCCCACAATACATTTGGTGTCTTTTTTTTGGGGGTTTAGTGATTGTCACTGTGAAATAAGTCACCATGGGTCCAAAGAGGGCCCAGTTTTTGGGGGTAGCAGGCATGCCCCGAGGGGTGTGGGATTCAGCAGGGTGTAGCATTCATGCAGGGGTGTAAGCATTCATGGGGGGTGTAGCATTCATGCAGGGAGTGGCATTCATACAGGTGTGTGCATTCATGCAGGGGGTGCAGGCATGCAGGGAGTTTAGAATTTTGCAGGGGTGTAAACATTCATGCAAAAGTGTAGCATTCATGCAGGAAGGGATAGCAGGCATGCAGGGAGTGTAGCATTCATGCATTAAAAGAAAAAAAAGGAAGTAACCCAAAAGGGGCTTGTTACCAAAATCCCCTTTTTGGGGGGGATTCCCCCTTTCCAACCCCCTAACCCTATCTTCCCATGCCTGCAACTCTTCAATAAAAAGGGAAGTAAATGTGGGGAGTTGGTGGGGGACCACAGGGTAGACCTAACCACTGAAAGAGCTGAAAAACTTCATCAGGAACAGCATCAGACGACATTTAAAAATTGATTCAGAGGAGGGGGGATGGACAGGGTGGGGGTAGTAATTTCTTCAGAGATTAAGGAAATGTGTTCTATGTGGACTAAATTTTCAGATATTTGTTGAAAAACACCACCCTGAGCAAGCTGAAGCAAGCCACATCTGCAACATGTTCAGTGACAGAATTTGTCCCCCTTCAGGAAAATGTTAAAAAGGGGCCAGAAAAAGGCACTCTTGACGGGTTTTTTTTCGAGGCAGGGGGCCAGTGACTCTCAAGCTGGTCCTAGTGGCATTAAAAAAACAAAGAAGGGGAAATAACCCCAGAGAGGGGCTTGTTACCCGGGAAAACCTTATGGAGGGGTTCCCCTTCCAAAACAAACCCCCTTCCCCGTCCTCCTCCCCATCTTCCAGTGCCAGCAACTCTCTTCAATAAAGGGTAAGTAAATGTTATTTATTATTATGTTATTTATTATTTTATGTATTTATTATTATTTTTGTTAATAATGTTGTTTTGTGTATGTAAAACTATAGTTAAAAACTTTACAAAATGAATTTTTGTGAATATTTTGGGTGTCTGGAACAGATTAATTGTATTTACATTATTTCTTATGGGAAATAATGGTTCAGTGCCAGTTCAATTTAACAGCCCCTGGAACGGATTAAGGCCTTTTTCCCCAAAGGGGTCCATTTAGTAGGTTTTGTTTATGCAGTAATATAGTTTACCTGGAGAGAGTTCCGGGGGTACGCCCCTGCAGGGTGGATCGGGCCGATCCCCGGGCCGACACTGCCGCAGTCCAACGTATGAACCACACCCTGGCTGGTCGGACGACAGGTGCCTGTCCAGTGCCTGTTGAAGCGCCAGGGTCTTTGGAAACCCCCCTTATGTATGCTGGGAGGCAGTTGAACGTCGGGCCCCTGACATTTTTGTGTTTTCTCTTAACGTGCTGTGGCACCCTTGTTTTTTCTTTGGGGGGATGTTGCATCGTCTGCCGAGTTTTTTTGCTTTCGTGGGGAGTGATTTTCGTCCCAATTTTTACTAACCCCTCTAGGTTTTTCCAAAATGTATATAATCATTTATCTCTCCCCCTGCATTCTGGGGCGGTTTAGGAACTGGCGTTCCCTGAAAGGGGTGTTTTTCTTTTTCCCTTCCATGGGTTCTCTCCCTTTTTTCTAGGTCAGCAATTTCACCTGCCTTAAAAGGTGCAGTTGTGGCAATATTCCCGCCTAGAATTTTTTTTATTTTTTTCTTGAGTGCCTGTTCTTTCAAAAATTCAATGCCATAGATGAAACAATAGCACGAAGAATAAATACTAAAATTTAAATAAAAACTGACATCGTCATCAGGATCATAAACTCTAAAAAAAATGTGCTTTCAACTGAGACCTGAAAAAATGAATAATTCCTGAATAACCGACACTGGCAATCCATTGGGCAATCAAAATTGCTCCCCAAAAAATTTTTTTTTTTTTTTTCTCCCAGCTAACTTTTTTCCCAAACACTTTCATTTTGGGGGAAGATCATTGAAACCAGGACCCTAATGCCCAATATCTTTTGAACCCATGCTATACCCCAAAACCCCCCTCCTTGCCAACTAAGAAAAGACAGTTGTGATAAATCACTAGCTGGAACAATCACAGAAACTCTGGAGTCAATTGAGTTAAACCCAAGGTTCAAATGATTATGCTCTATTTTCTGATCAGAATCAAAGTAGGCAGAGCAGGCCATTCAGATTGAAAACCCGGGAATCCTAATTGCCACAACAGGATTCTATTTTTCTCCCGCTTCTACTGTGCTGTATAAAACCTTTGGGTTTAGTGGTTTTGTGATTCATCAAAAACCAAGTGTATATAACCACTAAATGTAAATGAAAATGAATATGTTTTTTTCCCTTTTTAAAGCTTACAATGTGTGGTTTACATTTTTTTTTATTTTATTAACACATCCCCCTTTTCCCCAAAGGCAGGGTGGGAAAAAAAACTTTCACCGTCATTCCCCCATCACTGTCTTGCCGGGAGACGCGTTTCACTACAGTTAAAAAACCCCCAACATTAACAGCCCCCCTTTCCCAAGGTGCAGGCACTGAAATTTCCCCATCTCCAAACAAAAATTTCCCTTGCCTTCCCCTGAATCCCTTCATAAAATATTACCCTGCTCACACTCCAACAGCATGTCAAGCCCTAAAAACCATTTGTCTCCATTTGCTCCTACCCTAACACTTTCCCCGCATCCATGCGGCCAGCAGTAACAGCCTGGTTGTCAGGCTCTGATCCAACAGGGGGCCTGGTCTGAACCGGGCCGGGGGGGCGTTGCCCCCTGGAATTCTCCCCAGGTAGACCCCCAGGAAAGACCCCCTCCCCCCAAACCCTTTTTCCCTGGGCCCGACCCCTACCCCCCTTTTTCCACTACAGTTTATCACTCTAAAAGTCATTCTATTTTGCTCCATCCTTTCTTTGCCCAAACCATCTCAACCCCTCCTCAGCTCTCTGGATAATAGTTTTGGTAATCCCACCCCCCTCCTAATCTCCCCAAACTAGGGAATTCTCTGCATTATATTCACACCACACATTGCCCTCAGCCCACGACATCTCTACTGCCCCCACCCTTTCCCTTTGTTGCAACATTCACAACCCATGTCCCCACCCCATACAAGAGTGTTGGTATAACTATACTACTCTCATACTTTTCCCCTCTTTTTTCATAATAAAGTTCTTTTTTATTCACAAGCTCCTAAAGTGCACCACTCCCCTTTTTTCCCTCATTAATTCTGATTCACCTCATCCTTCATATACCCATCTGCTGACATCCACCCCAAAATATCTGAACACTTTCCCACCTCCCCCAATACTCTCTCCCTTCAATCTGATATCCAATCTTCCATTACCAAATTTTTTTTTGTTATCCTCATCACTTTACTCTTTCCTATATTCACTTTCAATTTTCTTCCTTTACATACTCTACCAAACTCATCCACCAACTTCTGAAAACGTCTTTTCCCAAAACCCCCAAAAGAAATGTGTCATCAGAAAAAGAGCAACTGTGACAACTCCCATTTTTGTGTTTTCTTTGTTTTTTAACCCCCAAACCTCTTGCCAGCCCCCGACTTTTCACTTCTCTTACAACCCCATCTATAAATATATTAAACAACCATGGTGACATCCACATCCTTGTCTAAGGCCCTATTTTTTACGGGGAAATAATCTCTCTCTCCCCTACATACTCTAACCTGAGCCTCGCTTTTCGAAAAAATTTTTTTCCTGCTTTCAATAACCTACCTCCTATTCCATACATTTTAACATTCCCCCCCCTATCCACCCTGCCCTTATGCCTTTTCCAAACCCAATAAATTTCAAAAAAACCTCTTCACCCTTATCTAAATCGGGCTCACCTATATGTTTCACTGTGAACACTTGGTCTACACACCCCCTACCCCCAAAAGCCTCCTTATTCATCTGTATCCTACTCCCCGTCCTCTTAATTCTTTCAATAACTCCTCCCTTTTGGTATCTCAAGACTTATTTTCCTATAATTTTTGCATCCTCTTTTGCCCCCTTTTGCCTTTATAAAAGGAATTATGCATCTCTCTCCCAAACCCCTAGGTCCTTACCCTCTTCCATTACATTTATTAAATAAAAGCACCAACCACTCCAAAACTATACCCCCATCTGCTTTTAACTTTTTCTATCTTTATCCCATCAATCCCAGCTGCTTTACCCCCTTTCATTCTACCCATTTGTCTCACAAACTTCCCCCACTCCCTTGGGTCCTCTTCACTCCTCCAAGATGTTATTCCTCCTTGTCCCATACATGAAATCACAAAAGGCCACTAGCATGCCTAGGGATTTTTTGGGAGACTTCCTAATTCTTACTCTATTGAAACAGGTTTGGGGCAGTACATTTTAATATACCTTATTGCAACTGATATAAAAATTAGGTAACTAATTAGATTTATAATAGTGATGGTACAAAACTTTTAACAATATTACAATTAGTAAATTTAGTAATGCTAATGGTTTTGTATTGGCATGGCCCCTGTTTCTATTAAAGCTCATATATTGGGGGGGTGTCTTAGGCAAATTTTGGAATAACTTAAGATTTATTGGCAATAGCTATATTTGGAATTTTATGTTTACAGTCATTTTTGGGGGAGTGTAAGTGTAAAGGGGGGGGAATTACCAATAAAAGAGTGGGGGTCTACAGTGGACCCTCGGTTAACGAAATTAATGGGGCCAGGAACTTTACAATCTGAATCTTTCGTTATCTGAAACCTTATTTTCCCCTAAGAAATAATGTAAATACAATTAATTGTTCCACAAAAAAAATCACTCAAAAAAAAAAAAAAAAAAAAAATTTACTTACCTTTTTGAAGAGTTGCAAGCATCAAGGGGGAAGTTGCTGAAGGGGGAGGGTGTTAATGGTTGGAAAGGGAAAACCCCCCAAAAGGACTTCAGGTAACAAGTCCCTCTCTGGGGTTACTTCCCTTCTTTTTTTTTTAATGCATACCTGCTACACTCCCCTGCCTGCTCACTCCCTGCATGCCTGCTACACTCCCTGCCTGCCCACACTCCCCCGCATGCCTGCTCACTCCCTGCATGCCTGCTCCTCCCCCATGCCTGCTCACTCCCCGCATGCCTGCTACACTCCCCCGCATGCCTGCTTCCTCCCTGCAGAAAGCTCCCCCCCATGGAAAGCTGCACTCCCCGCATGAATGCTAAATTCCCCGAAGGTGCCACCCCTGCATGAATGCACACTCCCCCATGAATGCTACACTCCCCCACATGAATGCTACACTCCCTGCATGAATGCTACACTCCCCGCAAGAAAGCTGCACTCCCTGCGGAAAGCCCCCCCTCTGAATGCTCACTCCCTGCATGAATGCTCACTCCATGTGAATGCTACACTCCCTGCATGAATGCTCACTCCCCCATGAATCGGAGCGGCTCGTCTATTCCCCGAGCAAAATTCTCTTTAAAAAAACCTCTAAAAACGTTTTGGACGATCTCCGACGCCGTCTCCAGGGGTTGACTGTAAGGGGAAATTCAATTAATTGTTCCAGACACCCAAAAGTAAAATATTTTTTTGTACATTAAATATACAAAATTCACGAAAACAATGAGCATGAAGAAAAAAAAAAGGTATAATAAAATGTCACTTTACTTTATTGAAGAGTTGTTGATGTGTGAAGAAGAGGGAGGAGGAGGGATGGAATTTTTTTTCATTGGAGAGATCCCCTTCATAAAGACCCAGGTACCAAGTCCTTATCAGGGTTACTTCCCTAATTTGTTTTTTAATGCCACTAGGACCAGCTTGAGAGTCATGGACCCCTGTCTCACAAATAACTGTAAAGGGGGGAGCTCTGTGTCTGGCATTTTTTTAAAATTTCCCCTGAAATGGACACCACATTGTCATTGTACATGTTGCCAGCATGGCCTGCATCAACTTTGTTAGGGTGAAAATGATCCATAAATTTTTGCATCAATCCCCTGGCACAAATCTCCTTTAAACTTTGAAAGAAGGCAAAGCTTCCATCTCTCTTCCCCCTCCTCTGAAGCAATTTCCCGAGCGTGGTCTTTTCAGATCGCAGGGTTAAGCTCTTCAGTGTCCACCACCAACTCTTCCACATCCCACACAACCTCCAACCCCAGGACTTCCCCTGCCCAATTTTTTCCACAACAGGCTCAGGGTCCTGAGGCTCAGCTCCAACCCAACTAAAATCCCCCTCTGGGACACAGTCTGGCCACAATTTTTTCCACGCAAATTTAAAGTCCGGAGCTCACTTCCTCCCCCAAACCTTCCCTATATGGGTTTTGCAATGGAGATATTAGTGATCTTTCCAAAACTCTTTTTGGGGCAATTTGTGCGAGGTTATGTCAAAGATTTTGAAACATTGCTTTGGTGAAATTTTGAAGTTTGAAATGACCGCGGTCCAGGGCTTTAGGGAGGGGTGGTATTAGAGGGCAGAACTTCACTTTGATAAACTAAACTCCTCCACAATTTGCTCTTCCAAGTCTCCAGGAGCAGGATCATTGTCCAAAAGGAGCGAGACCCAATTTTTTTTCCCGGAGGTATTTCTTCACACGGGGGCCAAACACCATTAACCAGTCAAGGAAAATTTCCCCTCGTGACCCATGCCTTAATGTTAGCCTTAAACATCCCAAAACCCCTTGGAAACATATATTTCTTGAAAACTGGAATTTTCAAGTGATACGGAGTAAAGGCTTCATTTTGAAATCCCACTAGCATTACTACACCTGGGGGTTAGCCTGTCTTTCATAGGCTTGTGTCCTGAGTCTTTTCCCTCCTATGTAATGTAGGTCTTTTTTGGCTTTTTCTTTGAAAACGGCCTTTTTTCCCCAAAATTGAACCTTTTTGGGGGAAACGAACCCTTTCCCCAGTATCTACATAGTCTTTAATTTCCCTCCCCGTATTTTTCTGCTGCCATTTTTAGAATTGGCAGCCTCCCTCTTATCACCTGTGTATCCCAACTTTTAAATCTGTCAAACCAGCCTTTGCTGGTTTTAAAAATCTGCTCCCGCTGTTGCGGCTTTTTTCCCTTCTTTTCAGATATTATCATCTGCTAATTCTTTCTTGGTGACCCCTTTCCAAACAACAAATCCCCACTTTTCCCGATTTGTGATCTCTGTTTTGTGACCATCTTCCCCTTTCCAACAGTAGCTTCTGATTTCATTTCCCGGGCCACGTTGGGCGATGGTTGTTAGGCTTTCCATCGCCTCCCGCTCGCCCCCCCAACGTACCCCCTTTCATTTTTTGCAATGATCTTTTTTTTTTAAGTTCTCCCGTGTTATAACCTTCTTTCCCAAAGGGCTGGCCTAGGAGCTTTCTTTAGCGTGGCTTATTCGGTGAAAGCCAAAAAACAATGGAATAATGACAAAATGTATGGTATGAATGCGTGGGTGACCGTCACTTGCTGGAAAACAATGGCCGCTGACTGAGATGGGTGTGGGCTGTGTGGGCCACATGTATGCGTCTGGGACGAATTACGATCTTGGCGGATCTCGATCCCAACCCAATTTTTTGACGAAAAAATGTTACTGAATTTTGAAACTCCAATACTATGCCGGGGCCCAATGTAAAAAAAGGTATCGTAAAAGGGGATCACTGGTTGTTCGTCTGTGTGTTGACATTTTCTGTCTCGTGGCAGCTTAAAAATTATTATACTCAGTGAACAAGGTATGTGATTGTGATAATAATAAAAATAAATATAATTAATAATCACTCTGGGGCGCTGTAAATGTCATATGTATTTCATATAGGTTTGGTAGCTGACATCTAAAGCACTCCAAAGCGATTATTATTATTATTATGATTATTAATTATTCTTATTGTTATTACATTCTCTGTGTCTCTCGTGCCAGCTTAATAAATGATTAAACTTGATGAACAAGGTATGTGGATGGTAATAAAAAAGCAACTGAGACCATTAAAGCGTTACCTGCATGAAGGGTAACTATGGAAAATCACTCTTACCCTATGCTAAGAACTGAAAAAAGTGAGATATTCTCAATTTTTTTTTCAAATCACTGTAATCAGCTATGTAAGCATTTCCTGGAATATCTTGGAAGTAAGTTATTGACCTATTTCATGTTGTATTACCATTAATAATAACAGTTGAAAGGAATTTCCCAACAAACATAAAACTGAATGTTTTAATTTTGGGTGGTGACACTTTTGAAGTGTCAGTAAGGGGTGATTCCTTGATTAGTGGCAATCGTTTACCGACGGGGTCTTAGGCCCTATCTCAGTCGTTAAGTGAGAGGCTGTACTTCATATCATTTGTTGTATCTATACCTTCATCTCATTAAATTTGAGTAATATGTGTACTTATTCACTTTTACAGGACTGGTGCTGGTCTGTTTGAAAGCCTTATATTCACCCACCCATAGACATGGCTCAAGAGGAACTTTACTGTGCTGTACCCTTGAAGACTCGCTACATGACCCACATGATAAATAGTGTACCATTAGTGAAGGGACAAGGATTATCAAAACTTTTATTAAATAATAAAAAAATATTTTAAAATGCTGGTTAAAGGAAGTTCCAAATCAAATACAATTCCAGATCATGTCTTCCAGCCAAATGTGCCGAAACATTTAGATAATCTCACACCTCAGTCTTCATTTCAATTAAAATTAATTGATAAGCTAGGAGAAATTTTAAGTCTCTCATATGTTCAAAGTGTAGAGAACAGAGCTAATGATGAAATGGTAGAACCAGAAATGCCTACAACTACTAACAAAGTTGAAAGATGTAGATCAAACAAGTTATCAGTGCCTTATCCTGAAGGATTACAGTCAAGAGTTGAATCCTTGTTATCAGAGTCTAAAATAGCTACTCCTTGTCAAATCTCACCCAGTGTTTTTTGGCAAAAATTTCAAATAATCTTAATCAGATGATAAAACTAGTGTATCCAAAAAGAGTAAGAGAACTTGAAAAAAAAACTGGAAACAACAAAAAATAAATATGGGTAGTGTGAAAAGTAAATTAAAAAATGAGAATAGGAATAAAGTAGCTAGAGGTGACGGGGAAAGAGAGAGGAATAAAGATGTGTGGTGCAAGAAATCAAGTGGTCAGATAGAAAGGGAGGGGACACCCCTGAGAAGGAAATCTTGGATTATCTGGAAAGTATCAATGTACACTTAAAGAAAGAAGTTTAAAAGATGAAAGAAAGAGTTGCAAGTTCATTAAAAGTCGGACTGTGTTAAAAAAAGAAAAGATCAAAGTGAAACAAAGGTAAAGGGAAGAGGAAAAAAAAAGAAAAAACACAAAAGTTCTTCAAAAAAGTTAGATTATAAAACAAATAATTCCAGGCAGTCATCTAAACTGAAGGATAAGGTTTCTGAAACAAAAAAACACCTTGATTCTTCAAAAATCATCAAAAAATAGAATCAAAAGAGAGTCTTCAAAAGAATTGGGAAAAAAGAAGAAAGCCCTAAAGCCCTTTGGAATGCGTTCAAAAGGTATAAAATAATTCTAAAGAGAAGGAATATCCCAGGATGATTTTAAAGATTCTCGGGCCCAAAAAGGAAATTTCTTGTGATGGTAGAATTCAAAATGCTGATAAAAAACAAGATTAAGAAACATTATAATTTTGCAGAACTCTGAAAACAAATCAGAGGGGCTAAAGTGACAAAACGTTTGAAGTGAAATAGAGTAAATATATCGAAAATAGAAGAGAATGATGCACGAATTAACTTGATGGAAGCCTTTTTTAATAAAAATCATAGCATCAAATTTGCAGAGTTATAACCCTGGAAGATCAAGGAGATATGGCAAACCCTTTTGCATCCTGATGATAATCAAAGAAATTGTTTTCTGAAGCACTCACACATGCCAGTCAAAAAAAAAAAGTGACTTTTAAAATTGAACCAGAAATACTGTATGTTTTAAAAACTGAACTGAAGATACAGTATGTAAAAAAACTGAACCGAAGATATTTTTTAAAAAACGAACCAGAAGATTAACTCAGTCATTTCGTTATCAGACTGTATTCTAAATATGAAGTAGAAACCAAGTCTGTGGATGAAACTGTAACAAATAAAAAAAAGAAAAATATTCTAGTCAATATACTAATGAATGGCTAAATCATATGGGTCAAAATACTGAAAAAAACAATCCATTTAAGTTTGGGGCAATTTTGCAAACAATGGGTCTTCAGATATGGAAGATATCTACCCTGAAATGTATGCTGGGAAGTAAACTTCCGAAGAATATTTGTGCTCTTTATCGACGATCGTCTTTTTAAAAAAAATTCTGAGTATCTTCTGATCCTAATTAAATGAATTTATAAAAAATATAAAAAACCCAAAAAGATTAAAATGAGGAATATGCATGTAAAAAGGGGAGGATAGAATATTGTAATAGTAGTAGAGGTATTGCAATGATAGAGGTGAAAAAGAAGGTAATGATAGTAAAAAAAAAGGGCGAGGTGGGTGTCTGTCTCCGCTTTTTTTTCTGTTTGCTACTTTCTTTTCCCTCTGCTTTTTTACATTCTCAATTTGCTACTCCTGTTCTCCCAAACCCTTCCTTACCCCCCTTTCCCCTGTATAATCTGGCTCTTTTCCCCTTTTGTGCTTGTGTGTCACTTGTTGATGGCCCATCTGAAACATTGTATAAATTTCAAGTTTCCTTTATGAAAGTTATTTGTGTATAAAAAATCCTAGGTTTCATATAAAAAAATTTCAAAAAATTGTAAAAATATAATTAATTTTTGTAAGTATAAATGTATTATTTCTTTTTTTGTTTTTGTTTTTAAAGATGGGGTTATGTATCCTCCCCTCTCCCATTCTCCTGGGGTATACTTGTGTTTGCTGGTGAATGGTTCTGGGAACCCAAGGACTTGACCTGTTTTCTTTAAACTATTGCCCCCTCTTCCTCAGGGGCTTTCATACCTCTATAGGTTATGGGGTTCTCCTAACTGAACAAACCTTGTTATCTGCTAAATTTGGGATGGTGTTTTTCCTTAGTGTTGGGACTTTCAGCTCAGTTAAAAGACCAAGGGTTTAGTCATGGGTTTGGAGGAGGTTCTTTGATATGGGGGCTTAAAGAAATCTGATCTGTTGCGCTTGTAAGCGCATTTTGAATTTGTGGGGGAATCTAAACCATAGAACATCTGGGGAATGAAATTTGATCAAGGGGAAAAAATGGTCAATGCCTTGGATCAAAAATCGATGTTAAGCTTCTTAGAAGGTCTCGGGGTTCTGTCTTTAGGTAGGTGTGAGGATTGAAATGAGCTGAGATGAAATAACGCTTAGACTGTAAAAAAAAAAAAAAAAGTGAAATGTTATTCCCCGAAACAGACATTTCAAAATTATGTCAAGTTCATTATGTTTTGATCTTGAAGATATATATATATTTTCTAAAATTATGTTCTTTTCTTTTCATCTACACACTCATGTATATATAATATCTTTTACGTCGTATCTTGTTTCCCTTGATTTTTTAATGAAGTTTTCAAGCCTACCTGTTTATCTTTATTTTATTCTTTCCCAAATTTCAGGGCCCTCTTATCGCGAGTTAGGTTTGGTACTCTGTAAACAAAAAAAAATGCTGTAAATGAAAAAAGCCTTTTGTCACTTTAAAAGCATATAGGTGGACCCTCGACCGGCCTTTAAATTTATTCCCGAATGCTGTTCAAGTGCCATTACTGAACAATTTTTTATAAGGAAAAAAAAGTAGGTTAGTCCCTTTCAGACCCTTCCCACAAAAGCCTTCTTTACATACTAATTGTTTGAGTTTTTAGGTGGTGAACACGGGTCCCTGTAAAAGCTTGATAACATGTTTACATTATTGTATACAGGTCTCCCTCAACATTAGCATTTCCACTTTCGCGGGCTTCACACATTCGCAAATTCTGGCCGCCAAATTCCCACCCACCAAATCATATTTAAGTTTCCCGCCACCCGAACATGATAAATACCCTAGAACTGTAATAAAGATGCTGAAATGAATAATATATGCCATATATGAGTGGGGTAAGAGAAGCAAGCAGGCCGCCACTCATAAAAGATGTTTACATCAGGGTAAACATGCCTAAATCACTCTTGTCATAAGAACAAATGCAAAAATAGCATTTATTATTTTTAGAATAATAATAATTTATAATAATTGATCTGAAGTACTTTAAATGTTATCAGTATTTGGTAGCTGACATTTAGAGCACTCCACAACAATTATTATTATTATTATTTCCCTACAATATATTGTAGGGAAATAATAACAATAATTAATAATTATTAATAATAATAATAATAATAATAATAATAATTGCTGTGGAGTGCTCTAAATGTCAGCGCAAATCTGATGACATTTAAAGTGCTCTAGATCAATTATTATAAATTATTATCCTAAGCCAAATTGCTGTTACTACATTTATTCTATAACAGATGATTTAGGCATGTTTACCACAGATGTAAACATCTTTAAATAGTGGCGGTCTGCTGGCCCACCCCACTCATATAATATGGCATATATTATTCATTTCAGCATCTTTATTACAGTTCTAGAGGTATTATCATGTTTATGATATTAATTTGGAATAAATGCAATAGCTATATAACCTTTATTTAGTACATTCATTACTTATAAGCTGTAACCTATTGAACCTTGAACAATCTCATAAGCACTTTACATGAAAACATAGTAAAATATTTTACTATAATTACTACATACATGTTATACTGTAGTTTTAGTTTGATATCTTTATTATACTTGTACCCATCCTGTGGGCGGTAGTCAAAAGATTACAGAGGTACATAATGGGTCCAGGGACTGGACCTCAAAAGTTTGATAGCTGAGCAAGTTACAAAGGTAATGAGCTCAGATGGTCACAATCATGACAAGTTACAAAGGTATTTGCAGATTACGGAGGTATATATATAGGGTCCAGAGACTGGGCCCCAAAGTTTTGATAGCTGAACAAGGTACATCAGTGTTAATTCATAGTTACAAAGTAATGAATCATGTAAGTAAATTTACTTACGTCTGTTCATGGTTGCACTCATGAACAAATTATAAAGCAATGAGCAATCAATAAGTCTTTTTGTACCCAGCTATTCTAATACAAGTTATTGGTGCAAAATTTTAATTGTTAGATCTTTTATACACATATATACACATACATATATTCACATACCACTATATACATACATACATACATACATACACTTTTTTATGTGTGTGCTTTTATTACAGGAAACTAAGTTTTCCAGGAAGTAAAGTGCAACATACACTGTGGTAAAATACAGTTATATCTTGAACATTTCTGAATGAGTAGTCTCTGAACTAAAACTAATTTTATACACTCAGTCACATATTAGTGCAGAGTGACATATTAATCTGTGGTAGATTTTTCTAATCTATTTGGTCTACATCTGGTGGTGGTATTTAACCTGCCAAAGATAGCAGCAATGACCAGCCGGAGCGGGGCGGTGAAGTGACATCAGAGTCTGCTTATTTTGTTGCATGCACCATAGACATGTGGCTCCTCCTGCATGATAGAATGATGATAGATGGACTGACTAGGTGTCAGAAACTCCCTGAGTCTTAAGTCAATAAGAATTCAGTTGAAGTTCTTTTCGTATTATTCTCAAACTGCCAATATTAAGCAAGATTGTAATCTATCCTCTTTGAAAGCATAAAACTTAGCCAATTTGTAGTTCTATCATGCGTCTGAAGACCCGATGTGAGATGGAATCCACAGCATGTGCACTCTGACTCTACTATCCAGAATCTACCATACCTGTGCCCTAGTACTTGAAGAAAACACTCAGTGAGTGCGTGGTGGGCAGGCTGGCTGCGGGTCTGAAGGAAGGTAGTAGGGACCCTCGAGTGGTGGGAAACAAATATGATTTGGTGGGTGGAATTTGGCGGCTGGGAATTTGTGAATGTGTGAAGCCTGTGAAAGTGAAAAATGCAAATGTTGAGAGACCTGTATATGCATTTTAGGTCTAATATATTGCTCACTTAATATATGATAAGTGTCGCTTATGCTATCAAGCTTTATATGCATTTGAAAGTGAAAAAAGGCTATGAATCTTGCAGTGATTTTGTTTTACAGTGGTAGCCCGGGACCTAACGTACTGTATAAGTGGTGCCCTCCTGAACACACATTACTTAAGTATTTTCATCCTGATCTTTCTGTGAGTGGCGAATATATTTATTGTGGAAGTCTTGAATAAATGAAGAATGGGTATACAGTGGACCCCACCTAATGAACACCCTGGAAATCGTACAATTATTTTTTTTATTAACACATCGACCGATTCCCACCAAGGCAGGGTGGCCCGAGAAAAAGAAAAACTTTCATCATCATTCACTCCATCACTGTCTTGCCAGGGTGCTTTACACTACAGTTATAAAACTGCAAAATTAACACCCCTCCTTCAGAGTGCAGACACTGTGCTTCCATCTCCAGGACTCAAGTCAGCCTGCCGGGTTTCCTGAATCCTTCATAAATGTTATGTTGCTCACACTCCCGGCAACCGTCAAGTATTAAAAACCATTTGTCTCCATTCTCTATCAAATACACTCACACATGTGATGGAAGTCCAAGCCCCTTCCACCTGAAACCTCCTTTACCCCCTCCCTCAACCTTTCCTAGGCCGGCCCCCTACCCCGCCTTCCCTCCACTACAGATTTATACACTCGAAGTCATTCTGTCTTGTTCCCTTCTCTTTACATGTCCGAACAACCTCAGCAATCCTCCTCCCAGCTCTCTGGATAATAGTTTAGTAATCCTGCACCTCCTCCTAATTTCCAAACTTTGAATTCTCTGCATTATATTCACACCACACATTGACCTCAGACATGACATCTCCACTGCCTCAGCCTTCTCATTGCAACATTCATCACCCATGCTTCACACCCATTATAAGAGTGTTGTTATAACTATACTCTCATACATTTCCCTCTTTACTTCCATGGACAAAGTTCTTTGTCTCCACAGACTCCAAAGTGCTCAGCTCACCCTTTTCCCCTCATCAGTTCTATGATTCACCTCATCCTTCATAGACCTATCTGCTGACATGTCCACTCCCAAATATGAATCACGTTCTGCCTCCTCCATACTCTCTCCTCCAATCTGATATCCAATCTTTCGTCCTAATCTTTTGTTATCCTGATCCACCTTATAACTCTATATTCACTTTCAATTTTCTTCTTTATACCTACCAAATTCATCCACCAACCTCTGCAGCTTCTCTTCAGAATCTCCCAAGCGCGGTGTCATCAGCAAAAAGCAACTGTGACAACTCCCACTTTGTATTTGATTCTTTATCTTTTAACCACACACGTTTTGCCAGACCTCAGCATTCACTTCTCTTACAACCCCATCTATAATCACAGTGGTACCTTGGTGAACGATATTTTCGATTCGAATGCTGTTCAAGTGCCATTAACAAACGAGATTTATCTACCTTTCTAAAGCCCTTTGTTCATCTGCTATTCTTTTCTGCTTACTCTTAATTCTTTCAATAATAACTCTACCATACCTCCCGGTCCTCAACAGACTTTTTCCCCTATAATTTTCACTCTCTTTTGCCCCCTTTGCATTTATCAAGGAAAACATCTCTCTGAACCCCTGGGTCCTTCCCTCTTCCATACTTTAAAAATAATGCTAACCACCCCAAAAACTAATACCGCAACTTTCTTTTTTTCCCCATAAATCCCACGTTTCTCCCATTTCCCACTTCACGAACCCCCCACATCAAACTGCCTCTTCCACCCTAAAGATGTTTTCCTCCGCCCTTCCAAAAATCCGCCCCTGTTTATCAACTTTAACAACCCCTCAAAATTTCCCCTCCTCTTCCTGATCCTCCTCTCCTTTAATGCTCTCCTCTCCCTTTTTAACTGTCAAATCCTTTTTTCCCCGGCTTTCCCAACTTATTAAACTCCAAAACTTTTTTTTATTTTCAACAAAAAAGTTGATAACATCTCCTTCCCCTCCTTTTGCTCTCTTTTTTTCTTTCTTTGCCACTTTCTTAATTCTTTTTTTTTCCCTTCTCTCCCCCCCTTTCATCAAATTCTCTTTGTAAAAAAATCTCATTGCTAACTTTTTCTCCATTACTATCTCTTTTCATCATCATTCCAAATCGCTCTTCTTCCTCCGCACCCACTCGCCTGTAACCCAAAAAATTTTGCTGAACACTCTAACATTACATTTTAAATCTCCCCATACATCTTCAACCCCATTGCCTCCTCTCACTAGCCCATCTATCCTCCAATAGTTGTTTTTATCTTCTTTGCCTCCTCTTTTAGTTTATAAACCTTCACCTCTCTCTTACTTTCTGCTTCTATTTTCCTTGTATCCCCTCTACCTTTTACTCCCACTGTAGCTATAACTAAAAGTATCGTATATCTGTGGCCCCTCTATAACATGTACATCCTGAAGTCTACTCAACAGTCTTTTATCTACTTACGTAGTCAACAAACTACTGTCATTACGCCCTGCATCATATCTTGTTCTTATTTATCCTCTTTTCTTAAAATATGTATTACCTATAACCCAAACCCCTTTCTATACAAAATTCAATCAAGGGCTCCATTATCATTTACACCTGGCACCCCAAACGTACCTCCCCCCCCCAC
>WNWK01029350.1:0-24497 GCA_009830355.1 Cherax destructor | reverse complement strand
ATTTTTGAAGAGTTGTTGATGTGTGGAGGACAGGAGGAGGGGAAAGGATGGAGTATAGTATGCTAGTGTTTGGAAGGGGAATCCCTTCCATTAACACTGCAGGTGGCAAGTTCTTTTCTGGGGTTACTGGCCTTTTCTTTTAATGCCACACTCCCTGCATGAATGCTACACTCCTGCATGAATGCTACACTCCCTGCATGCCTGCTACACTCCCTGTATGCCTGCTACACTCCTGCATGCCTGCTACACTCCCTGCATGCCTGCTACACTCCCTGCATGAATGCTACACTCCCTGCATGAATGCTACACTCCCTGCATGAATGCTACACTCCCTGCATGAATGCTACACTCCCTGCATGAATGCTACACTCCCTACATGAATGCTACACTCCCTGCATGAATGCTACACTCCCTGCATGAATGCTACACTCCCTGCATGAATGCTACACTCCCTGCATGCCTGCTACACTCCCTGCATGCCTGCTACACTCCCTGCATGCCTGCTACACTCCCTGCATGCCTTCTACACTCCCTGCATGAATGCTACACTCCCTGCATGAATGCTACACTCCTGCATGAATGCTACACTCCCTGCATGAATGCTACACTCCCTGCATGAATGCTACACTCCCTGCATGAATGCTACACTCCCAGCATGAATGCTACACTCCCTGCATGAATGCTACACTCCCTGCATGAATGCTACACTCCCTGCATGAATGCTACACTCCCTGCATGAATGCTACACTCCCTGCATGCCTGCTACACTCCCTGCATGCCTGCTACACTCCCTGCATGCCTTTTACACTCCCTGCATGAATGCTACACTCCCTGCATGAATGCTACACTCCCTGCATGAATGCTACACTTTCTGCATGAATGCTACACTCTTTATCACAGGGATGGCACTAGGAGCTTTCTTTGGACCCATGGTAGCTTATTTAGCAGTTGCAAGCACTAAAAACAGTGGAATAATGACAATATACTGGTATGAATGCGTGGGTGGTGGTCGCTCACTTGTAAACAATAGCACACTGACGCTCCCTGGAGTGCCCGCACAGCTGGGCGCCACACGGACTCGTCCGGGACGAATATCGTAAACCGAAGCAATCATCGTAAACCGAGTCAATATTTTGACGTAAAAATGTATCGCTAACCGAATTTATCGTTATCCGACGCCATCGTTAACCGAGGTATGACTGTATATATGTTGTAAATACCTAACCATAGAATATAATGCTATTTTTGTCATAGTGGTTTAAATAACCTGTTGTCTGAGAGGATGAATGAAATAGTTTTTAGAGACTGTGAAGGACTAATCATGAATGTAAGTATTCCCCTAGACTTTATAAAGCATTAATGAGCTACCCTACACTAGAACATATAGTGAGAACCGTACCATTGAAGTAAAGAGAGACCACAATGTAACATCACTATCATTAGATATATCATTGATTGCTAAGAAATCAAAGTCCACATCACTATCATCATTACTACTCATTTCTGTGCCCAAACCATGGGAGAATATGAGCTTTCACTTACAGCATGGACATGTTCTGGACATAATGAGCCCAGACATGGATGCCTCTGGGCCATCAAGGTTTTCAGTGCTGTTTTTGGCATCCCAGGCATCACTTTCAACTACTAAATTTTAAAACCCATAGAACTCATCCTCAGTTCCATAAGCCTTAATGTTGGAGCTGTCACTGGGAAATAATACATGTTGAGTTCACTTGGGAGTGAGACACATGCATCGTGCAGCATGATGAACAATGGTATACTAAGATGGTGTTTCCATAATGCACTTTGGAGGCCCTGAATTTTGGGGAAAAGGCCTAATTTTTCCCCAAATTTGAGACTGCGACATGAAAGTTGGAGGCGGAGGAGGCCAAGGAGTCGAGCAAGTTCTTCATCCCCTTCTTTGAAAAGCCCAGAACAAGTTGTTTGACATGTTCCATGGAGTTATCCGCACCTGCTACAAGTTTGTTAGAATTCAAAGGTGGATCAAGTACAAATACATCACAAGCCAGAGAGAACATGGACATGACAGAGTGGAAGATGGTGGTGTTAGTGGTGATGTCGAGTTTATACAGTCATCGCTCCGTTTTCGTGTATCTCTGTTTTCGTGTATTTCAGTTTTCGTGTAGTTTTTTCGTGGAAAAATGCCCTCTGTTTTCGTGGGATTCCCTCCGTTTTTGTGCTCGGTCCGGAACCTGTCCACCAGTGCCGCGCACATACAAAGGCCGTAGGCCACCACCCACGCACCTCCCACGCACATTGCCACGCAGTCTAGCATTGTTTACGCTTGAGTGAACATCACCCCAGGAGTTTATACAAAACATTTATTAACAATTCATTGTTTTTGGGCCTTGATTATTGTGTATGACTACTAAATAAGCTACCATGGGCCCAAAGAAAGCTCCTAGTGCCACTTCTTTGGTAAAGAAAGTGAGGAACACCATAGAACTGAAGAAAGAAATAATAGAAAAATATGATAGTGGTGTATGTATTGCCGAGCTCGCCAGGATATACAAGAAAGCCCCAACAACCATCGGTTCCATTGTGTATAAGAGAAAAGCAATCACTGAAGCTAATGTTGCGAAAGGGGTGAATACAATAACCAAACAGAGATCACAAACAATAGAAAATATGGAGAAATTGTTGTTGCTGTGGATAAACCAAAAACTGCTAGTGGGTGATAGTGCTGTGCAATCCATCATACATGAAAAAGCAAGGCAGTTGCATGCCGATCTTGTCAAGAAAATGCCTGGAACCAGTGATGTTGATGTTGATAAATTTAAGGCCAGCAAAGGCTGGTTCGAAAAATTTAAGAGGCGAACTGGCATACACAGTGTTGTAAGGCATGGTGAGGGTGCCAGTTCAGATAAAGATGGGGCTGAAAAATTTGTGCGCGACTTTAAGAAATATGTAGAGGCTGAAAATTTCAAACCCCAACAAGTGTTTAATTGTGACGAAACAGGCCTCTTTTGGAAGAAAATGCCAAGGAGGACCTACATCACGCAGGAGGAAAAGGCAATGCGAGGACACAAGCCTATGAAAGACAGGCTAACTCTAATGTTGTGTGGTAACGCTAGTGGGGATTTCAAAGTGAAGCCTTTACTCGTGTATCACTCTGAAAATCCCAGAGTGTTCAGGGACTACAGTGTTGACAAGAGTAAATTGTGTGTGTTTTGGAAGTCTAATGCTAAGGCATGGGTCACTAGGGAAATTTTCCTGGAATGGTTTATTCAAGTGTTTGGCCCCAGTGTGAAAAAATATCTATTGGAGAATAAATTGCCACTTAAGTGCCTCCTGGTAATGGACAATGCTCCTGGTCATCCTCAAGACTTGGACGACCAAATGTCTAAGGATTTCAAATTTGTAACAGTGAAGTTCTTGCCTCCTAACACCACTCCTCTCCTCCAGCCCATGGACCAGCAGGTCATTGCAAACTTCAAAAAACTGTACACCAAAGCAATGTTTCAAAGG
Source organism: Cherax destructor (assembly GCA_009830355.1). Taxonomy (NCBI): domain Eukaryota; kingdom Metazoa; phylum Arthropoda; class Malacostraca; order Decapoda; family Parastacidae; genus Cherax; species Cherax destructor. The sequence continues at coordinate 21,008 of WNWK01029350.1, read as the reverse complement.
TGTTTTGATGTGACCAATGACACTAAATTGACCCTAAAAGAGTTCTGGAAGGATCACTTCGATATCTTCCATTGCATAGGCCTTATAGATAAAGCTTGGCAGGGAGTGACCTCCAGGACGATGAACTCTGCTTGGAGAAAGTTGTGGCCAGATTGTGTCCCAGAGAGGGATTTTGAAGGGTTTGAAGCTAACCCTGAGGAGCCTATGGAAGTTGTGGAAAATATTGTGGAATTGGGGATTTCCATGGGGTTGGATGTGAATGGAGAGGATGTGGAAGAGTTGGTGGAGGACCACAATGAAGATCTAACCACTGAAGAGCTGCAAGAGCTTGAGCTGCAACAACAACAAAACAGATCTGAGGAAATTGCTTCAGTGGAGGAAGAGAGATGTAAGGTGCCTTCTTCAGAGATTAAGGAGATTTGTGCAATGTGGAGTAGGGTGCAATCATTTGTGGAGGAACATCACCCTGACAAAGATGTTGCAATCCGTGCTGGCTACTTTTACAATGACAATTCCATGTCCCATTTTAGGGACATTTTAAAGAGCCGCCAGACACAGAGCTCTCTGGACAGATATTTAGTGCCAAAGGTGTGCAGTGACTCTCAAGCTGGTCCTAGTGGGATTAAAAGACAAAGAAGGGAAGTGACCCCAGATGAGGACTTGGTACCTAGAGTCCTTATGGAGGGGATTCCCTTCCAAAATTAGGTCTCTACCCTCTCCCCTCCTATCTCTCTTCCATCCAGCAACATCAGTCTTCAGTAAGGGTAAGTGCCACATTCATTTCATTCATTTGTGCATGTAAATCTATCTTTAAGGCCCCCCCCCAAAAAAAATTTCCAAACTTCTGGGTTTCTGGAATGGATTAATTGAATTTCCATTATTTCTTATAGGGAAAATGGTTTCAGTTTTCGTGTGTTTCAGTTTTAGTGCCTCCCTCAGGAACGGATTAAACACGAAAACGGAGGGATGACTGTAGATGAGATTTTACCTGACGAGATTGAACCTGATGACACTAAACCCAGTGAACTGGATGGTGTTGAAGAGCCTCGAACTGTCATACCAGAATTGATTAAACATCATGACATTGCTATCAGTCTTCTGAAGTTCAACAAGGATACTGGAAAAGCAGTTCTGCCTAACACGTTGAGAACAGAAATAATAAAGCTAGGTTCAAAGTATTTCCAGAACAGTGAGGGGAAGGGAGGGCCTTCTCTACCAACAAATAACCGCTCAATGAGCAAAACTTGGTTCAAGAGGAAATTGGGAAATGGTCGTTGTGAGGAAGTGACTCTCCCATTGCTGGTCCATTTCCCTTCTAAAAAGTCTGCATTTTGTATCTGTTGTCTTCTCTACTCCTAGTTAGACCATCAATCCTCATTGGGGCGGGAAAGTGGATTCAACCAGTGGAAAGCACCTGAAAGAATCGGTGTTCATGAAAATGCTAAGAATTATCGTGAGTGCTTCACACAGTGGAAATATAGCTGAAAACATAGGAGTTATTGATGCGGAACTTCAGTCACAGATTGAGAATTAAAAGTAGAATTGGCGTGATATCTTGACGAGAATCCTCCACTTCATAAAATTCCTGGCTTTGTGAGGACATACAAGTCACTTCAGCTGGACGATGACTCCAGTGTGGGAAATTTCCTTGGCTTACTGAAACTACTGGCTATCTTTGATTCATGTCTTATCTTTCACCGGGTGTCCAGAATGAATTCATCCACATGATGGCATCTACTGTTCACCAGAGTTTACTGAGAAGCATTCCAAAAGCCAAGTACAGTGGTCCCCCGAGTAACGAAAAAACTTCATCCCAGAAGCCTGCTCAAGTGCCATTACTGAATGAATTTACTCCCTTAACCCTTAAACTGTCCACACGTAGATATACGTTCACTCGCGTAGCTGATCAAATATTTTGAGAAAAAAATAAATTGTTCTTTTTCTTTAAAATGAAGAGTGCATTTTGTTTGTCATTCCCACATTTTGTAATACTACACACACTGAGTGCACAGACCCATTCTCTAATCTCTAGGAAACTCAGGCTTATCGTGGCAAGGTTAAAAGCATTTGAAAAAAAATGTAGATCTACGTTCGGAGCAGTACGCGAGCAAACGTATATCTACGTGTGGACAGTTTAAGGGTTAAGGAATAATGTCACATAGGTTAGTCTATTTCAGGCCCCCAAAAATACACTTCCACAAGCACTTACAATATTATACTTACATAATTGTACGATTTCCGGGGTGTTCGTTACTCGGGGGACCACTGTACTTTGGTCTAATGTTTGACTTGATTCCTGATCAGGGACACTGTGAGCAGATGTCAGAAGTAGTGTGGTATGTGGAAGTTGATTTTGAGAGGAAAACAGTCCGTGTTAGAGAATCCTTCCTTGGTTTTATTTAACCCTTTGACTGTTTCGGTCATGTATATACGTCTTACGAGCCACTGTTTCGGATATATCTAAACGTCTAAATTCTAGCGGCTTCAGATGAAGCGGGAGAAAGCTGGTAAGCCTACATGTGAGAGAATGGGTCTGCGTGGTGGGTGTGCGCAGCATGAAAAAAATCGGGGACTCAGTGGTGCATTGTGGGAGCGCCATGTTTGTAGTCATTGTTCACCATGCCTTGCGGTAAGAAGTACCTCACTCACCGGTGAATTGGAGGCCTTCTCTTCCCAAGTGATAGTTCAAACAGCGATGGAAGTGCCAGTGAAAGTGAATTCCATGGTTTTCAGGAGGGTATTACCGAAAGCAGTGCCCAGGATAACATAATTAGTGATGAAAACCCAGATGACCCACAGCCTTCCACATCTGGTGCTGGGCCGTCTCATTCACATTCACCTGTACCAGGACGAAAGAGGAAACTATTTCACCGTGTACAGGACTCTGATGTGAGCAGTGAAAGTGATAATTACAGTGATTTCAAAGTTATTGAAAGCAGTTCTAGTGGTGACAGTGAGGGAGAGTATTCTCCAGTGAAGCGGCAGTATGTACGACGCTACATGCGTTCTGGTAGTGTGCCATATGCTATTCCAAGGAAAAGGAGTAAATCTCAGAGTACATCTCTTGACCCTACACCACGAATTGATAGTGAAGATGACGATATTGTTACAATGGGGATGCGTAATGTGCATGGGGCAGGTGGTGGTAGAAGTGGTGTTGGCAGTGGCATGAGTCATGTGGCACCACGAGCGGGCCACGCTGCTACCCAGGCTACTAACTCAGCACAGCCACAACCACCCTCAACCACCCCCACACTTCCACAACCTGCACAACCACAACCACCTGTCAATATCCAGTACCCACCAGCAGACCGCATCTGGGATTGGCAGCAAGGTGACAATTTTGTTCCCAATCCCCATGACTTTGATGAAGCACAAAGTGGAATACGGCCATCGTGTACACTTGGGAACAATGCTACTGAACTAGAATGCTTTCAGTTATTCTTCGATGAACCCCTGATGGACATTATTGTCAGGGAAAGCAACACATTCTATAAGTACACCATGGCAAACACATTTCTTTCACCAAGGTCACGGCTACACCAGTGGAAGGACACAACTGTGGCAGAGATGTACTTCATCTTTGCCACAATAATGCTTATGCCACATGTGTATAAGCACACTGTCACTACATACTGGTCGACAGTACGCCTGATTTCAACCCCAGGTTTTAGTGATATTATACCAGTGAATCAATTTTTGATACTGTTACGTATGCTACACTTCTCAGACAAAACAAGGCCTGACAGAAACGACAGGTTATATAAGATCAGGAATGTGTTCATGTACCTGAAACAAAAGTGCTGTATGTATTTTTATTCCTTCAGGAAGCTTGTTATTGATGAGTCTTTGATTTTGTTCAAAGGCAGACTGTCATTCAAGCAGTATATACCAAGCAAGAGGAAATGCTTTGGTATAAAGTTATTTGTAATGTGTGATTGCAAAAGTGGTCTGGTTCTTGATCTAATTGTGTACACTGGCAGTAATACATTGAGAGATACCACGAAGTTATTGGGTATCTCTGGTGATGTGGTTAGAACAATGATGGAACCATATCTTGGTAAGGGGCATATATTATATACAGTGGACCCCCGCCTAACGAGCACCCTGGAAATCATACAATTATGTAAGTATAATATTGTAAGTGCTTGTGGAAGTGTATTTTTGGGGGTCTGAAATAGACTAACCTACAAGTGGTACATAAAACTCTTTTTCCATCTTCTTGACATTTCCATGCTGAATGCTTATAACATGTACAAGTTGAAGACCAACAACAAACCCAAATATGGTGAATTTTGTTTGTCAGTCATCAGACAAATAATATTCAAGTACCAAGGAACAACACCTGCAATAGACCAGCATCCACGAAATTATCAACACATGCCCTCTCGTCTGAGGCCTGGTGATCACTACCCCATACTACTGCCTGCTACTACTCTCAAGAAAAATGCTCAGAAGAGGTGTTTTGTCTGTAAACATACCACAAAACGCCCACAAAAATGCAGAGACACTCATTTTATGTGTGAGGAGTGTAAAACACCACTGTGCATATACCCATATACAGTGACTGTACATTTGTATATATATTATAGAACAATAGTAATGAAATTTTTTTTATTGTTTGTTTGTGTAAACAGGTTTTGTAAACAATATAAAGATACTAATGTTTATACGATTATTGTGTTGCATACAACGAGTGTATATATATACATTGCACCTTACTTTGGTCTAACAGGCCACATAAGTTACATAAAAAAAGAAAATAGTGAAAAAAACAAGAAATTACGAATGGAAGTAAACAAAAGTTTACTGAGTGAGCGGCATTCACCGCTTTTGCCATACGCGGCTCATTTTCTGCCAAATTTACGCCTCCATATCTCGGTAAGTATTGATGGCAAAAATCTGTTTTTAGGATAAAAACATTCAGAAAAATAATCTTAACATTTTGGTAAGAAAAAATGTTTTTTTTTTCGAATATCTTGCGACATGAAATGACAGTTTCAGAAAGGGGTCTCCGACAGTCAAAGGGTTAAATAAGCCAGAAGCATGGTGAGAGCTTGGTTGAAAACATTTTGAAACAGCTAGAGAAGGATGAAATGGATCTACAGTGGACCCTTGAATTTCGTGATTAATCCGTTCCAAAGAGTCTGCCGAAATTCAAAATTCACGATTTTCAAAACTATTTTCCCCATGAGAAATAATGTAAATCAAATTAATCCGTTCCAGACACCCAAAAGTAGTTAAAAAAAATTTTTTTACATTAAATGTACATTTATCTACACAGAAAACAATGAGACATGAAGAATAAAACAATAATAACTTGACACTTACCTTTATTGAAGAGTTGTTGATGTGTGGAAGACGGGAGGAGGGGAGAGGATGGAAAAGTTGCTATTGTTTGTAAGGGAAATCCCCCTCCATAAAGACTTCAGGTAGCAAGTCCTTTTCCGGGGTTATTTCCCTTCTTTGTTTTTTAATGCCACTAGGACCAGCTTGAGAGTCACTGGACTCCTGTTGCTCAAAAAATTGTTCCAGAAAGGTCTGTTTCTGGTGTTTTTTTTAAATTTCCCTAAAATGAGACAAGACATTGTCATTGAACATGTCGCATACATGGCCTGCAACAGCTTTGTCAGGGTGATGTTCCTCCACAAATCTTTCCATCCTAGTCCACATTGCACACATCTCCGTAATCTCTGAAGAAAGCAACCTTTTCCCTCTCCCTTCCTCCTCCTCTGAAGCTATTTCCTGAGCTGTGGTCTGTTGCTGTTGCAGATTAAGGTCTAGTAGCTCTTCAGTTGTTAGCTCTTCATTGTGGTCCTCCACCAACTCTTCCACATCCTCGCCACTAACCTCCAACCCCATGGAGTTCCCCAATGCCACAATAGATTCCACAACTGGCATAGGGTTGTCAGGGCCAGCCTCAAACCCTTCAAAATCTTTGTCGAGGACACAATCTGGCCACAATTTTCTCCAAGCAGAGTTCATCGTCCTGGAAGTCACTCCCTCCCAAGCCTTACCTATAAGGTTTATGCAATGGAGGATATTGAAGTGATCTTTCCAGAACTCTCTTAGGGTCAATTCAGAGTCCGAGGTTATGTCAAAACGCCTTTGAAACATTGCTTTGGTGTAGAGTTTTTTGAAGTTTGAAATGATCTGCTGGTCCTTGGGCTGGAGGAGAGGAGTGGTATTAGGGGGCAAGAACTTCACTGTGATGAAATTAAACTCCTTCACCATTTGCTCTTCCAAGTCTCAAGGATGAGCAGGAGCATTGTTCATTACCAGGAGGCACTTGAGTTCCAATTTATTTTCCAGGAGGTATTTCTTTACACTGGGGCCAAACACTTCATTGAACCAATCAAGGAAAATTTCCCTCGTGACCCATGCCTTAATGTTAGCCTCCCACATCACACACAAATTAGCCTTGGCAACACTGTTTTTCTTGAACACTGGGATTTTCAGAGTGATACATGAGTAAAGGCTTCACTTTGAAATCCCCACTAGCATTACCACACAACATGAGAGTTAGCCTGTCTTTCATAGGCTTGTACCCTGGCAGTGCCTTTTCCTCCTGCGTGATGTAGGTCCTCTTTGGCATTTTCTTCCAAAAGAGGCCTGTTTCCTCACAATTGAACACTTGTTGGGGGACGAATTCTTCAGCCTCTACATAGTCCTTGAATTCACTTATGAATTTTTCAGCCGCGTGTTTGTCAGAACTTGCAGCCTCTCCATGCCTTACAACATTGTGTATGCCACTTCGCTTCTTGAAATTTTTGAACCAGCCTTTGCTGGCCTTGAATTCACCTAGATCAGCACTCGTTCCAGGCCTTTTCTTTACGAGATCATCATGCAACTGTCTTGCCTTTTCGCAAATTATCGACTGCGTAACACTATCTCCTGCTAACTCTTTTTGTCTGAGCCACACCAACAGCAACTTCTCAACATCTTCGATTATTTGCGATCTCTTTTTCGTTAGCATATTCACCCCTTTCGCAACATCAGCTGCCTTGATTTCCTTTTTCTTCGCCACGATGGAAGTGATGGTTGAATGGGCCTTCTCGTACATCCTGGAGAGCTCCGCCACACACACTCCACTTTCATATTTTTCTATGATCTCTTTCTTAACTTCAATCGTGTTTCTCACTTTCTTTACCAAAGGGCTGGCAGTAGGAGCTTTCTTTGGGCCCATGGTGGGTTATTTAGCAGTTGCAAGCACTAAAACAAATGAAATACAGTGGAACCCGGATTTTCGAACACCTCTGCAATCGAACTAATCGGAATTCGAACACTTTTTTTAGAACAAATTTTGTCCCGTCAATCGAACATGTCCTGCGTTTCGAACAATTGCGTACCAGACCTGTCCACCCAGGCACTGCCCGTGTAGGCTCATGAGTCAGTCTAGCTTTGTTTATCCTCCAGTGAATATTACCCTGTGTGCTCATCCAAACATTTCACAATTAATTAATTGTGTTTGGAGCTTGTTCATTAAGTGGTAGAGGCAGTGGTCGAGGCAGGCAGTGGTATAAGCAGGCAGTGGTAGAGAGAGGCAGTGGTAGAGGCAGGCAGTGGTAGAAGCAGGCAGTGGTAGAGGCAGGCAGTGGTAGAAGCAAGCAGTGGTAGAGGCAGGCAGTGGTAGAAGCAGGCAGGGGTAGAGGCAGTGGTAGAGAGAGGCAGTGGTAGAGGCAGGCAGTGGTAGAAGCAGGCATTGGTAGAGGCAGGCAATGGTAGAGGCAGTGGTAGAGGCAGGCAGTGGTAGAAGCAGGCAGTGGTAGAGGCAGGCAGTGGTAGAGGCAGGCAGTGGTAGAGGCAGGCAGTGGTAGAGGCAGGCAGTGGTAGAGACAGGCAGTGGTAGAAGCAGGCAGTGGTAGAGGCAGGCAGTGGTAGAGAGAGGCAGTGGTAGAGGCAGGCAGTGGTAGAGGCAGGCAGTGGTAGAAGCAGGCAGTGGTAGAGGCAGGCAGTGGTAGAAGCAGGCATTGGTAGAGGCAGGCAGTGGTAGAGAGAGGTAGTGGTAGAAGCAGTGGTAGAGAGAGGTAGTTGTAGAGGCAGGCAGTGGTAGAAGCAGGCAGTGGTAGAGGCATTGGTAGAGAGAGGCAGTGGTAGAAGCAGGCGGGGGTAGAGGCAGTGGTAGAGAGAGGCAGTGGTAGAGGCAGGCAGTGGTAGAAGCAGGCATTGGTAGAGGCAGGCAGTGGTAGAGGCAGGCAGTGGTAGAGAGAGGTAGTGGTAGAGGCAGTGGTAGAGAGAGAGGTAATTGTAGAGGCAGGCAGCGGTAGAAGCAAGCAGTGGTAGAGGCATTGGTAGAGAGAGGCAGTGGTAGAGGCAGGCAGTGGTAGAAGCAGGCAGTGGTAGAGGCAGGCAGTGGTAGAGGCAGGCAGTGGTAGAGGCAGGCAGGGGTAGAGGCAGGCAGGGGTAGAGGCAGGCAGTGGTAGAGGCAGTAGTAGAGAGAGGCAGTGGTAGTGGTAGAAGCAGGCAGTGGTAGAGGCAGGCAGTGGTAGAGGCAGGCAGTGGTAGAGGCAGGCAGGGGTAGAGGCAGGCAGTGGTAGAGGCAGTCTTAATGTAGAGTGAGAGGTGAGTAAACAAGATTAAATGAATAAACGGGAGAGAATGAGTGTGTAGAAGGTTAGAAGGTTCACGAGTTTTGTAAACAAATAGTTGTTGCTGCTGTTGCTGTTACCAGCTTGGACGCGAATGAGTTCTGTTCACTCCGTGAAGCTGACTGGAAAAACATCTCATATTTATGTTAATTTATGTTTATATGTTACGTAGTGTGTTTATTATATAATTGTGAAAAAATATCATAAATTGATTAAGCCAACTGTCTATATTAATGTTTTATCCACCTCAGAGTGATTATTATTGTGTTATTATTATCATTTTTAATGCACCTCAGAGTGATTATTATTGTGTTATTATTATCGTTATTAATATTGCATCTTCAAGACTAATAACACACTCTTAGTGATTTTAATATGTTCCTGCACGCCAGCACAGGCGCAAGTTGTGGAGTTTAAAGCAGTTAAGTTCAGTGACAAAGTGTAGCATTAAGAGTGTAGCGATTTAGTGATAGAAAAAGGATGAAACGAAATAAACTCCTGACAGCATAAGCCACTCTGCCTATCTTCTGCAAGGTATGTAAATGGTGTATGTACACCTGTTCATTTGTACATTATGGTTTTCTTATGAAAGAAGTGATCTAATGCAGTTAGCATTACAAACTCCGTTTTCTCTTATACTAACACGTCTGAAGGAGGAAAGAATGGGAAGATGTTTTCATAGCTTGACCAAGAATGCCCACCACCACCGTCCTCCCCCGCCACCACATTCGTAATGACATACATATTTTATTCATTCTAAAGTGTATATCAGGTTTTTATGTTATTTATATTGTTTATTATGTCATATTAGATGAATTGTGATTGAAAAATAAGCTGTCAAGTTGATAATAGTGTCATAGTGAAGTACTATTTTGTCATGCCTCTCGACAGCAGGAACGAATTAATTGTATTTCCATTATTTATTATGGGAAATATTGATTCGATTTTCAAACATTTCGAATTTAGTAAAAGCTCCTGGAATGGATTATGTTTGAAAATCGGGGTTCCACTGTACAGTGGACCCTCGGTTAACGAATACCCCGGAAATCGTGCAATTATGTAAGTATAATTTTGTAAGTTCTTGTGGAAGTGTATTTTTGGGGGTCTGAAATAGACTAACCTACGTGAAATTTTTCCTTAAGGGAGTAAATTCGTTCGGTAATGGCACTTGAGCAGACTTCAGGAGTGAAGTTTTTACGAAACTCGGGGGTCCACTGTATTAAGAAATGCATGGTATGAACGCGTGAGGTTTTCGTCACTCGCCGAGATACAGTGCCAGACTGACTCTGAATGGTGTTTGAGTGCCCGTGGTGGCTGGGAGGCCGCTCGGATGCGTTTCATATGACCGCTGATTTCTAAGCCAAATCACGAAAATCACGCCAATATTTTGGCAAAAAAAGTTGCCGATTTTCAAATTTTACGATATTCAAGGGGGGCAAAATTCAAGGGTCCACTGTACAAGGTTGTTGGTCACAGTGCTATGGAAATGCTGCTGTGATGGCTGGACACAGAAGTGGTGTTCATCAAAGAATAAGAGAGAAAAACAACCTGGCAGTGTTTGTGAATTGCGATACTCTCTCAACTTGGTGGGTGTACATGCAGCCAAGCAGGATACAATGATGGCCATGTTTTTTGGAACCATTGAAGCTCTCTATGTGTTCTTCTCTCATTCAACACAGTGCTGGGTAAAACTCAAAAACACTGTGCCTGTGATTGTTAATTAAGTCAGAGTCCGAAACCAGGTGCAATGACGGAAGCAGTGAAACCCGTCAACAGGTACCTTGAGGAGATACTTCAAGCTTTCCAGGACATGATAGACATTGAAAATGAGACCAGTGAAACAAAAAGTGATGCAAGGCAGCTGTATAACTGCATGTTGAGTTATGATTTTCTGACTTTGCTAGGATTTTGGAACAAAGTACTCATTCGCATTGACCATATTCAAAAGAGGCTGCAGGATCCTAGCATGAACTTCCATGATGATGCCCTGGATTTGAAAGCTCTTCGAGATCATTTGATGAAGAAAGAGAAGTGTTGGCCTGTGAGTCACTTGAAGGATTTGGTCGGTCTCTGTCAAGAATGGAACATTGAAGTTGAAAGATGTCAGAGATGAAAGAAATGAATGGCTGATGAGAACTTGAGAGACGCTGGGTTAACAGCCAAGGAAGAAATGGAAAGAGCCATGAGAGGAACATTCGACCATCTTCACAGAGAAATAGATGAAAGGTTCGCTCATTTGCATGACACTGATGCCAAGTTCAGGTTCCTTCTCAATGTCGAGGGACTGTGTTACAGCGCCAGCAGTAATGACCTAAAGAAGAAGTACAAAAATTTTGGCAAATTATACAGCTCTGATGTTGATGAACAGCAGCTATATGAAGGAATTTTGGATTGCCGAATGTTGCTATCAAGTCAGGCCAACATGAAAATATCAAGACCTGAAGAACTTCTCAAATTTATTGTTCAATATTGAGATGAGCATCCTCCCCAATCTTCACATTGCTATTCAGGTAATGGTAACCATTGCAGTTTCCATCGCCAGCTGTGAGAGATCACTCAGCAAGTTAAAACTAATAGTACTTTTGTATTTGTGAGCCTCCATGGGTCAAGGCAGACTGATTGTGCTCTGCTGAGTGTAGAAAGAGAAAAAAATGAAAAAAAATGAATTTGACCATATCATAAACCAATTTGCATCAGTGAATGCAAGGAAAGTGCAGTTATAATTTTCATGTAGTGCCATAATTTGTTAATTAAAAAATTAACAAGCTTGACTTATATTTTTGAGCTGATTTTATGGTAAAGTTATCTAAAAGATGGATGTCAGATGTTTGAACAGGGGCACAATTTCAGTGCTTGCTATAGGCACTATTTTCTGTAGATACTCTCCCTGTAGGCATATGTCCTTATACCTGCTGCCCCAGTTCACCTAGCAGTAAGTAAGTACACCTAGGTTGTGAGTCACTTCCCAGGGGATGGTAGTACTGTATACCTTATACAGGGCTGGAGCTTTGAAATGAGCTGAGGTAGGATATTAGTTCTTAGTCTATAAAATTAATGTGTAAAAAAAAATAGTAGTAGGATACCCAACATGATGTGAGAGACACTGCCATCTTCACATTGTTTTCATATTGGTTATGATACATTACAGCTCACTACTCAGCCAAGGCACTATATGTATTATTCTGTTGTATTAATAACAGTTTATTTTGATTTTGTTAAATAATAGCAGGCAGTTGTGATATGCTAGTGGCCTTTGTTACATTGCATCTTATTATACAGTCTTCAACTCTCAAACTAAAACATGTGGCATCTTATTTGACTATGAATAATTTCATGTTCACATTCATTAAAAAGAAATAAGTGTATTTCCTGATCAAATTCTTTATGAGACATATAGCCAAGTATCATTTAAAACTGATGCTCAAGTAGGATGCAGTCCCTTTACCTATGTTAGTCAGTGTGGGCTTCACCTAGTCTCAGAAGTCACAGAAGGTGACATTTTCTCAACACTTCCTACGTCTTATATAATCAATCGAGTCATATTACTAGCAAGACAAGAGTGACTTAAGGATATCACAAGGTTTTCCACAAAGTTGTAAAGTAGGGGAATGGTTTACAAGAAGAGGTAGTAAATTCTATAGTCATAAGTTCAGTTATAAAGCTTTATAATAGACTAGATACTGAAGATGGGACACAAGCTTAGCTACAAACTGGTAATCACATGCAAAACTAACCTTAGTTTATTTTTATGTGACTTCTAATTTCTTTTGAATCACAGTGTTGATTATATCTGCACATATATGGAGGAGCTTGAGTATATATTTGTTCTACACAAACACTTCTAAATTGTACTGCCTCTAAATTTGTGGTAATTTGATGATATTTTAGACAATTTATTCATTTATATGATAGTTAAATTGTGCTTCAGGTTCCAGTATTGGTATTAGCTGGAGAAGCCAACAGCCGAGCTCATTACTCCACCGTTCATGGTGCACTGCAGAATGGAATAGAGCAGACTGGACATTATGTCAACTCTCATAGGAGGTAAAGTTCTTATGGTATTTTAATTGCAGGATATCAAAATTTCTTATTTTATTAGACAGTAGGACAGTTAATGTTTTTTTTCATTTCTGTTGCTGAGATATCCAAAATGACTGATTGTAAACAGTTCAAAGATTTGATCTTAGATGGAGTTCGTGGTGTTTGAATCCAAGGTCTTACTGTTCTGAGATTGTTAGCCAGTTGTTTAAGCCACTGTATCACTGATAGCTGCAAGAATTTTCCAACGAAAATTGTTAAGTTAGCATATGAGAGGTTTTTACAAAGCAGAAGTGATACAAAGCGAGAGTAGTATATGGAGAGAAAGAGAGGTTAAGAGAGTGGTGAAGGAATGTAAAATGAGAGCAAATGAGAGAGTGGGTGAGATGTTATCAACAAATTTTGCTGAGAATAGGCAAAAGTTTTGGAATGAGGTTAATAAGTTGAGAAAGCCTAGGGAACGAATAAGAACATAAGAAAGAAGGAACACTGCAGCGGGCCTGCTGGCCCAAGTGAGGCAGGTTCAATTCTCCTATTGGCTTAAGCCAATGCCTTAACCTGGTCAGGTCAGGTCACTTTCACTGAAGGAAGGAGCATGGCATCTGACCTAGTAGCACAAGCTAGTCAGGTCAAACTCACACCCACCCACACCCACTCATGTATTTATTTAACCTATTTTTAAAACTACACAACGTCTTAGCTTCTATGATGGTACTCAGGAGTTTGTTCCACTCATCCACAACTTTATTAACAAACCAGTGCTTTCCTATATCCTTCCTGAATCTGAATTTTTCCAGCTTAAAACCATTGCTGAGAGTCCTGTCTAGGCTAGATATTTTTAGCACACTATTTACATCCCCTTTATTCATTCCTGTTTTCCATTTACAGTGGACCCCCGCTATTCGAACGGCTCGGCAATAGAACATATCGTCATTAGAACAAGAAAATCGATATCGCCATGCAAACAAAATATCACGATTCGAACAAGTGCGTCCATCACCTGTCCGCCCAGGCGCTTGGAGAGCCAGTCCCGCGTTGTTTACACTCGAGAGAACAATACCCTGCACTCTCATCCAGACATTTCACACTTAATTATAATTGTTTGGAGTTTGTTCATTAAGTGTGAGGCAGTGGTGAGAGGCAGTGGTGGTTGAGGCAGTGGTGGTTGAGGCAGTGGTGGTTGAGGCAGTGGTGGTTGAGGCAGTGGTGGTTGAGGCAGTGGTGGTAGAGGCAGTGGTGGTTGAGGCAGTGGTAGAGGCAGTGGTGGTTGAGGCAGCGGTAGAGGCAGTGGTGGTAGAGGCAGTGGTAGAGGCAGTGGTAGAAGCAGTGGTAGAGGGTGGTGAGAGGCAATGGTGGTAGAGGCAGTGGTGAGAGGCAGTGGTGGTAGAGGCAGTGGTGGTAGAGGCAGTGGTGAGAAGCAGTGGTGGTAGAGGCAGTGGTGGTAGAGGCAGTGGTGAGAGGCAGTGGTAGAGGCAGTGGTGGGTGAGAGCAGTGGTGAGAGGCAGTGGTGGTAGAGGCAGTGGTGAGAGGCAGTGGTGGTTGAGGCAGTGGTAGAGGCAGTGGTGAGAGGCAATGGTGGTGAGAGGCAGTAGTGAGAGGCAGTGGAGAGAGGCAATGGTAGTTAAGGCAGTGGTAGAGGCAGTGGTGAGAGGCAATGGTGGTTGAGGCAGTGGTAGAGGCAGTGGTGAGAGGCAGTGGTAGAGGCAGTGGTGGTAGAGGCAATGGTAGAGGCAGTGGTGAGAGGCAGTGGTGAGGAGGCAGTGGGAGAGGAGTGGTGGTAGAGGCAGTGGTGAGAGGCAGTGGTGGTTGAGGCAGTGAGAGGCAGTGGTGAGAGGCAGTGGTGGTTGAGGCAGTGGTGAGAGGCAGTGGGAGGCAGTGGTAGAGTTGAGAGGCAGTGGTAGAGGCATGGTAGAGGCATGGTGGTTAGCAGTGGTGAGGCAGTGGTAGCAGTGGTAGAGAGGCAGTGGTAGAGGCATGATGGTAGAGGCAGTGGTGAGAGGCAGTGTGTAGAGGCAGTGGTGAGAGCAGGTGAGGTTGGAGGCAGTGGTGTAAGACAATGGTAGTGTTGTAGGCAGTGGTAGAGGCAGTGGTGAGAGCATTTTGAGTTGAGCAGTCTGGTGAGGCAGTGATGGTAGAGCAGTGAGTGAGGCAGTGGTGAGCAGACATGGTGAGCATTGTTACTTGATTAAGCATGTGCGTGGTGAAGGAGTGTAAAGCAATGGTGAAGGCTGTGTGTGACAGGTATAGAGGCATGGTAGCTAGAGGCATGACCAGCGACCTAATGAAGTAGCTTTGTAACAAACATGTTTTCTGTTACCACCTGACAACGTATGATTTTTTCACCCTTGGCGACTGAAGTGATCTAATCAGATGCATCAACGTTCTCTTATACTAACAGTTGAAGGAAAAATAAATGTTTCCAGTTGAGAATTAACTCGTAGAATACTATTTATTCTTCAGAGTGTATATCAGGTTTTTATGTTATTTATATTGTTTATTATGTCATATTAGATGAATTGTGATAGATAAATAAGCTGTCGAGTTGATAATAGCTTCATAGTGAAGTACTATTTTGTCATGCCTCCTGACAGCAGGAACGGATTAATTGTATTTCCATTATTTCTTATGGGAAAAAATTAAATCGCCACTCGAACATTTCGCGTTGAGAACTAGCTCCTGGAACGGATTAAGTTCGAATAGCGGGGGTCCACTGTATAACTAGCAGAAATGATACTTTTAACTATTAATAAGGGTTGATATAATGACTAGTATAAATGTATGAAAGAGGGGAAGGTACCTAGGGATTGGCAGAGAGCATGTATAGTTCCTTTATATAAAGGGAAGGGGGATAAAAGAGAGTGTAAGAATTATAGGGGAATAAGTTTACTGAGTATACCAGGTAAAGTGTATGGCAGGGTTATTATTGAAAGAATTAGAGGTAAGACAGAAAGTAGGATTGCAGATGAGCAAGGAGGCTTTAGAGTGGGTAGGGGATGTGTAGATCAAGTGTTTACAGTGAAGCATATATGTGAACAGTATTTAGATAAAGGTAGAGAAGTTTTCATTGCATTTATGGATTTAGAAAAGGCATATGATAGAGTGGATAGGGGAGCAATGTGGCAAATGTTGCAAGTGTATGGAATAGGTAGTAAGTTACTGAAGGCTGTAAAGAGTTTTTATGAGGATAGTGAGGCTCAGGTTAGGGTGTGTAGAGAGAGGAGATTACTTCCCGGTAAAAGTAGGTCTTAGACAGGGATGTGTAATGTCACCATGGTTGTTTAATATATTTATAGATGGGTGTTGGGGAGAGGGGTGGGATTAAATTATGGGGAATTAAATGCAAAATGGGAGTTGACACAGTTACTTTTTGCTGATGATACTGTACTTATGGGAGATTCTAAAGAAAAGTTGCAAAGGTTAGTGGACGAGTTTGGGAGGGTGTGTAAAGGAAGAAAGTTGAAAGTGAACATAGACAAGAGTAAGGTGATGAGGGTATCAAAGGATTTAAATAAAGAAAAATTGGATATCACATTGGAGAGAGGGATTATGGAAGAAGTAAATGTTTTCAGATATTTGGGAGTTGACGTGTCAGCGGATGGGTTTATGAAGGATGAGGTTAACCATAGAATTGATGAAGGAAAAAGGTGAGTGGTGCGTTGAGGTATCTGTGGAGACAAAAACGTTATCCATGGAGGCAAAGAAGGAATGTACGAAAGTATAGTGGTACCAACACTCTTATATGGGTGTGAAGCATGGGTTGCAAATGCTGCAGCGAGGAGGAGGCTGGAGGCAGTGGAGATGTCCTGTCTAAGGGCAATGTGTGGTGTAAATATTATGCAGAAAATTCGGAATGTGGAAATTAGGAGAAGGTGTGGAGTTACTAAAAGTATTTGTCAGAGGGCTGAAGAGGGGTTGTTGAGGTGGTTTGATCATTTAGAGCGAATGGATCAAAGTAGAATGACTTGGAGAGCGTATAAATCTGTAGGGAAGGAAGGCGGGTAGGGGTCGTCCTAGAAAAGGTTGGAGGGAGGGGTAAAGGAGGTTTTGTGGGCGAGGGCTTGGACTTCCAGCAAGCATGTGTGAGCGTGTTAGATAGGAGTGAATGGAGACGAATGGTTTTTGGGACCTGACGAGCTGTTGGAGTGTGAGCAGGGTAACATTTTGTGAAGGGAATCAGAGAAACCAGTTAATTGATTTAGTTGGACTTGAGTCCTGGAAATTGGAAGTACAATGCCTGCACTTTAAAGGAGGGGTCTGGGATAGTGACAGCTGGGAGGGACTATTCTCAGCTGTCGTATCTCAGCGCCTCTGCAAAGACAGTGATTATGTATGAGTGTGGTGAAAGTGTTGAATGATGATGAAAGTATTTTCTTTTTGGGGATGTTCTTGCTTTTTGGGTCACCCTGCCTTGGTGGGAGACGGCCGACTTGTTGAAGAAAAAAAAAAAAAAAAATAATGACTATGACACATAATAAATCAATACTGCACAACTGGAGGTAATATGAAAACTTATTAAAGGCAGTACAAAGTACAGTGGACCCCTGGTGTTCGTGATGCTCCAAACTCGAACAATTATGTAAGTGTATTTTTGTAAGTGCTTTTGTAAGTGTATATTTGGGGGTCTAAAAGGACTAGTCTAATTTACATTATTCCTTATGGGAACAAATTCGTTTGGTAACGGCACTTGAACAGCATTCTGGAACGAATAAATCACGAACACCGTGGGTCCACTGTATAGGTATGCAAAGAATTATTCTAAAAGTTTACACAGAGATTAAACAAATAATAATACAAAAATATAAAATGGTTAGATAGTAAAATGGCATTAAACAAAATTTAAAAAGTAAGATTGATATTACGATTTAGATAAAAAAAAAATTGGATATCACATTGGAGACAGGGTGTATGGAAGAAGTGAATGTTTTCAGATACAGTGGTACCTCGAGTTACGATATTTTTTCGTTCGAGAATGCTGTTCAAGTGCCATTACCAAACAAATTTATCCCCATAAGGAATAATGTAAAATAGACTAGTCCTTTTACACCCCCAAAAATATACTTACAAAAGCATTTAAAAAAATAAACTTACATAAAAGGGCGATTTTGGGGACCATCGTAACTCGAGGTACCACTGTATTTGGAAGTTGACTTGTCAGCGGATGGGTTTATGAAGGATGAGGTTAACTATAGAATTGATGAAGCAAAAAAAGGTGAGTGGTGCACTGAGGTATCTGTGGAGACAAAAAATGTTATTTATGGAGGCAAAGAAGGGAATGTATGAAAGTATAGTGGTACCAACACTCTTATATGGGTGTGAAGCATGGGTTGCAAATGCTGCAGCGAGGAGGAGGCTGGAGGCAGTGATGTCCTGTCTAAGGGCAATGTGTGGTGTAAATATTATGCAGAGAATTTGGAGTGTGGAAATTAGCAGGAGATGCGGAGTTACTAAAAATATTATTCAGAGGGCTGAAGAGGGATTGTTGAGGTGGTTTGGTCATTTAGAAAGAATGGAACAAAGTAGAATGATTGGAGAGCATATAAATCTGTAAGGGAAGGAAGGCAGGGTAGGGGTCGTCCTCGAAAAGGTTGGAGGGAGGGGGTAAAGGAGGTTTTGTGGGTGAGGAGCCTGGACTTCCAGCAAGCATGCATGAGCATGTTAAATAGGAGTGAATGGAGACGAATGGTTTTTGGGACCTGATGAGCTGTTGGAGTGTGAGCAGGGTAATATTTTGTGAAGGGATTCAGGGAAACCGGTTAGTCGGACTTGAGTCCTGGAAATGGGAAGTACAATGCCTGCACTTTAAAGGAGGGGTTTTGGATATTGGCAGTTTGGAGGGACTTCTGAACTGTCGTATCTGAACGCCTCTGCAAAGACAGTGATTATGTGTGAGTGATGGTGAAAGTGTTGAATGATGAAAGATTTTTCTTTCTTTTTGGGTTTTTCTTTCTTTTTATTAAATGAATATTGCAACCCCAGAATGGGCCACAATGTATATACGTACATGTTTATATGATGTATTATATATATATTTTCATTTTCTGTAATTTTATATTGCTGATATTTTCGATAATAGCTAAATCGTTAATATCTTGCTTTATATTATTATTTGACTTAACTATATTATTAGGTAGGATGTAACATGTAGACATATTGTGCTCTTATGTTCGAGAGTGTTAAGTTGGCAAACTACCGCTTACAGCACTTCGCTTGTTATACTGCCGGCTCCTGGAGTTGCTGGGCAGTCAGTCGGTGGCTTGACCACACCTGAGTTGGAGACTGCTTCTCCTTACTCCTCCTCTCTACTCTGCTGACCCTCGTTGAGACAACACCTCTCTCTTGTCTCTGCTTGTTTTCTCGTCATTTAGACTCTGTTTGGTAGAGTATGTATTCGGTGGTGAGACGAAACATACTTCTCTGGACTCTGTGTAACTCTGTTCACAGAGAATAGCCTAGACTTAGTGATTTTGACGTTTTACTGGGTTGTGTGTCACACTGACACTCTGTGATAACTCAGGTCTCTAGCTATAGCATTTGACCTAATTTGTTAAGGCATCTGTGCACCATCACAGTCGGGGATTTTGGTTATGCTGAACCTAGATTCAGTAATAAGTGAGTTTTGTGACTATTATGGAGGATCTGCTGATGGTCCCCAGTTAGGGTCGTTTTTCTATCTCCTTGTTCCTGACGCTGTGTTGCTGTTGCTTGCTATATTGCTGTTCGGCGAATTTGTCATATTACTGTTCAATCAAGCTGTTCTGATTGTCAGTTTGTTAGAGAAGCTAGGTTATGAGAAGACGTTCAGTCGGTCTCTGGTCGAGTCGAGTCTTAAGAGGCTTAACAAGTTACCTGGAGCATACATACACGTATTTGTATATATCCTAGTATTATTGTAAATTGCTGACATTGTACCAGATGGTACACTGCGATGGCATGGGAATGAGAACGGAAGTGGTCTAGAAAAAAAGAGCAAGAAGCCGCCGTAGGTAGGCGAGCTTTCGCGCAAGGTAGAGAAATAGAACAGACACGGACAGCAGGAACTTCCCAAGGAGGTAGGGGAAAGGGAGATGTCACATGAACATATAGAGGTGGTAGCTGAAGGGAAGACAGGAGTGAATGTAGACGAAGAGAAAAGGGACGAAGTAAGCAGGGGCGACGAACAAATAAAGAGCGTCTACTAACATCTGTAACAATCCTATACATGGAAGGATTGCGGAGGTCATGAGAGCGAACATAATAGCGAATGCAATATGTATCACGACGATCGGACAATGATGGAATGTTCGCTTCTACATAGAGGCTCTCAACCAGGGAAGAACGAAATGCACCAAGGCATAAGCGTAATCCCTGGTGATGGATGGGATTAAGGATGGAAAGAGTAGCAGGGGAGGCCGCCAAATATATCTGGTCACCATAATCGAGTTTTGATAAAATTAGGGCTGAATGTAGACGAAGGAGAGTTCTACGATCAGCCCCCATGAAAGATGTGCGAGGTTTTAAGGAGGTTCAGCCGGCTGTGACAAGTTGCCTTAAGAGAGGTAATATGAGGTTTCCAGGACAATCGACGGTCAAACAGGAGGCCGAGAAACCTGACTGTATCACGTTCTGGAATACGTGAGCCGTATAGGTACAATGGATGATCAAAGACCACTGAACGTCTAGTAAACGTAATTTGATGAGTTTTGCCACTAGAAAATTTAAACACGTGAGTGGTGGCCCAATCAGAAACCCGGTTGATGGCATGCTGGAGGGAAACTGCAATGAGGTGACAGTCAGCACCTGCACAAGCTATAGCAAAGTCATCCACATAGAGCAATGACCAAATATTGGATGGGAGAACAGATGCCAGATTATTTATAGCAAGGAGAAAGAGTGTTGTGCTCAGAACACAACCCAGGGGGACACCTTCAGCTTGGACAAATTCCGGGGAAAGCTCATTACTAACCCGGACATAAGGAGTGGGCCTGGGCCAAGATATTATATCTCCAAGTTGTGTCATAAGCCTTCTCAAGGTCGAAAAAGATGGCGATAACCGAGTGGTTATTAGCGAAGGCATTACGAATATATGTATCCAAGCGCAGTAAGGGGTCAATGGCAGAACGGCCTTTACGAAAGCCATACTGACTAGGGGAGAGACTATTGTGCGTCTCTAAATACCACATCAAATGTCTATTAACTAGACGTTCCATCACCTTGCAAACTGCACTGGTAAGAGCGATGGGACGGTAGTGGGAGGAATCACATCCCGTAGTACCCGGTTTGCGAAAAGGGAGAACAATAGCAGACTTCCACAGCTGGGGAAGAACTCCTTGCGACCATATAAGATTATAGAGTCGTAAGAGGACAGTAAGAGCAGACCGATGTAAATGCTGTAGCATACGAATA
>WNWK01029349.1:0-24498 GCA_009830355.1 Cherax destructor | reverse complement strand
GAAGAGAAAGATCACGAGCTTGGCCAGCATTCTGGACCGTGATGATGCGAGTGCCGCTCTTGAGAGCGTGAAATGAGATGTTTTGACCAACATGGCGTAGTAGAGCCTTACCAATACTATGGTCTGAAAGATAGGTATTAGGAGAAGTTGGACGAAGAGTAAAAACTTTGTCCATTGAGTAGTTTGAAACAGAGAGTTTAAGGGGAGTGAGTGACGAGCTGGTCGTTTCTGCGATGAACGAGAAGGGAGTGTCGAATCGTCATGTGTGGGTCTTGGTCGTTTTTGTGTGGGACCGGGGTGGTCCGATGGGAGACGGGCAAGCGATTCGAAAATTGCCGCACCGTCGAGGAGAAGCCGGAATCAAGGTCAGAGAAGAGCGAAGGTCAGACGTATCGAAAGGGCCAGTCGGGACCCTAGTACCTGAAGCAGGTGACGAACCAGCACCAGCAAGAGGTACAGGGGCATGAGAGGTGTCCAAAGAGTCATCCGTTAACGAGGCAGGGTCAGTACTGGGTGCGGTATCAGGAAGGGGCCCGGGGTAGTGGGTTCATGGATTGGGTCAGCCATGGTTAGTTACTTCTTTCTTTTTATTTTTAAGAAAAAAAAAAAAGAAGAAAAGAAAATAAAAATAAAAAAAGAATAAAAAAAGGGGGGAACGTGGAGGAATAGGTCCTAGGAGGAATGAAAGGGAGCGCAAATCCCCTCCGTGCCCAAGAGGACCTCAACACCGCAAGTAGTGCAGATGCTGCATGGAACCCGTGCCATACCCTACCCTTCACGCCAGTAAACCAGCAATCCGGGATAGCAACCTCACATCCACCGAGCCATCTCGGCGGACAAAAGAGAGGGCGGCCGGATATCCGCCACAAGCATACCGCCTTCGGCCACCACCCCGGAATCCGAAAGGTGGCCTCCAGAGATACACCCGCCGCCCGAAAGATACCCAAAGCCACCCCCCGGGTGACCGGAGAGGGATCGGGACATCCCCAGGCGATCCAGATTCCACGGCAAACTACACCACCGCCAAGGACCTCAACGGAATGGGATGGACTACGATACCCTTCCCCCTACCTAGGAACTAGAATGCCTGAGGAGAGAAGCTCCCAGGGTAAAACTGGGAAGGAAATAAGGGAGGGATGAGGAGGAGGAGGAGGAAAGGAAAGGAGGATGGGGAGATGGGAAAAGGGAGGGGGATTGGGGGGATTAGGTTCGGTCTGAGGAAGAAGACCAAAAGGTCCAATTCCTCAGACCGATAGCCTCTTTACCACGTCAAGGAGCCCCCCTTAAAGAGGAACCGTTTCAAAGATTTTGATAGACTCAGTGTTATCAGTCTAAGTTCTCTGCTATGCTATTGCTTGTGGAGTGGGGCTACATCAGTTGTTTTTAATGAGTGTGGGATGACCCCCGTGTCTAGACTCCTAATAATGTTTAAGGCACGTGACAGGGGTTTCTTGCAGTTCTTGCCCACGGAGTTTCATAAGTCTGGGCCTGGGGCAGAGTGCATGGCCATGTTGTCAATGGCTTTTTCGAAGTCCAGTAAGGTTAGGGTCATGTCGCAAATTTCGAAGATGCTGACGAGATTCTGAGTCTCCTTGATGGAGATATTTAGTCTGATAAACAGATCATTGAACACACTCATACTGAGTCTCCTTGATGGAGATATTTAGTCTGATAAACAGATCATTGAACACACTCATACTGAGTCTCCTTGATGGAGATATTTAGTCTGATAAACAGATCATTGAACACACTCATACTGAGTCTCCTTGATGGAGATATTTAGTCTGATAAACAGATCATTGAACACACTCATACTGAGTCTCCTTGATGGAGATATTTAGTCTGATAAACAGATCATTGAACACACTCATACTGAGTCTCCTTGATGGAGATATTTAGTCTGATAAACAGATCATTGAACACACTCATACTGAGACTCCTTGATGGAGATATTTAGTCTGATAAACAGATCATTGAACACACTCATACTGAGTCTCCTTGATGGAGATATTTAGTCTGATAAACAGATCATTGAACACACTCATACTGAGACTCCGCCATTTCATTTATTTATTTCCTGCAATCATGGTGTGTTGTATATTTTTTGAGAAAAACCCAGTAATGAATGTGGTGTCCGCCTTGGATCAAATTTGCATATGACGAAGTAATTTTAAGTCCTTCAGTTTTCTCCTGGGTTCTATGATTTATTTACTTTCAGTTCAATATCTTCAATTTCTCGTGGCAGTGCTTCGTTTAGCACGTCAGACATTGTAGCATCCTTGAGAGGTTCTCCCAGTCTTCGTCTACGCCTGTACATGGAGCATGAGGGTGTGCTGTGGCTCGGCTGGTAGCGCACTCAACTCACTGAGGGGTCCATGGTTCGAGCACCGGCACCGGGCTCGAACCACGGGCATGTTTCCTTGCACCTGCTGTCCTTGTTCACCTAGCATTAAGTAGGTACCACATGAGTGTTACTCGACTATTGTGGGTAGCATCCTGGGGATGGTAGTATACCCGAGACAAGGCTGAGCTGAGGCAGGATAACACATCTTGCCCTCTAAAGCTGATCCAAGTAAATATAAAAATTCTCTCTCTCTCTCTCTCTCTCTCTCTCTCTCTCTCTCTCTCTCTCTCTCTCTCGCTTACATCTTCTCTTTTTTCGCCTTAGTGGTATCTTGGCTGAGCACACTTGGTGTGCCACAGAGATGGCACTCTAGACACACTGATCTTCAAGTTACTCACACTAGGTGTGCCACAGAGATGGCACTCTAGACACACTGATCTTCAAGTTACTCACACTAGGTGTGCCACAGAGATGGCACTCTAGACACACTGATCTTCAAGTTACTCACACTAGGTGTGCCACAGAGATGACACTCTAGACACACTGATCTTCAAGTTACTCACACTAGGTGTGCCACAGAGATGGCACTCTAGACACACTGATCTTCAAGTTACTCTCACTAGGTGTGCCACAGAGATGGCACTCTAGACACACTGATCTTCAGGTTACTCACACTTGGTGTGCCACAGAGATGGCACTCTAGACACACTGATCTTCAAGTTACTCTCACTAGGTGTGCCACAGAGATGGCACTCTAGACACACTGATCTTCAAGTTACTCACACTTGGTGTGCCACAGAGATGACACTCTAGACACACTGATCTTCAAGTTACTCTCACTAGGTGTGCCACAGAGATGGCACTCTAGACACACTGATCTTCAAGTTACTCACACTAGGTGTGCCACAGAGATGGCACTCTAGACACACTGATCTTCAAGTTACTCACACTAGGTGTGCCACAGAGATGACACTCTAGACACACTGATCTTCAAGTTACTCACACTAGGTGTGCCACAGAGATGACACTCTAGACACACTGATCTTCAAGTTACTCACACTAGGTGTGCCACAGAGATGACACTCTAGACACACTGATCTTCAAGTTACTCACACTAGGTGTGCCACAAAGATGGCACTCTAGACACACTGATCTTCAACGACGTCATATATTTCATCACAGTTGAAGTACTTCGTCTTTATCAGGAATTTGGTGAAAACTCTCTTGGCTGTTTCGCTGCCGTGGTGGTAGTGGTGGTGGTAGTGGTGGTGGTAGTGGTGGTAGCAGTGGTGGTAGTGGTGGTAGTGGTGGTGGTAGTGGTGGTAGTGGTGGTGGTAGTGGTAGCAGTGGTAGCAGTGGTGGTGGTAGTGGTAGCAGTGGTGGTAGTGGTAGCAGTGGTGGTGGTAGTGGTAGCAGTGGTGGTAGTGGTAGTAGTGGTGATAGCAGTGGTGGTGGTAGTGGTAGCAGTGGTGGTAGTAGTGGTGGTGGTAGTGGTGGTAGTGGTAGCAGTGGTGGTGGTAGTGGTAGCAGTGGTGGTAGTAGTGGTGGTGGTAGTGGTGGTAGTGGTAGCAGTGGTGGAGGTAGTGATACTGTTGTACACTAACTGCCTCTTTCAAGGCAGGCGAAATTGCTGACCTGGAGAGTGTACAAAGAACTTTCATGGCACACATAAGTACGATAAAGCACCTAAATTACTGGGAACGGTTGAAGTCCCTTGATTTGTATTCCCTGGAACGCAGGCGAGAGAGATACATGATAATATACACTTGGAAAATCCTAGAGGGATTAGTACCAAATTTGCACACGAAAATCACTCCCTATGAAAGCAAAAGACTCGGCAGGAGATGCAACATTCCCCCAATGAAAAGCAGGGGCGCCACGAGTACACTGAGAGACAACACCATAAGTGTCAGGGGCCCAAGACTATTCAACTGCCTCCCAGCATACATAAGGGGGATTACCTATAGACCCCTGGCTGTCCTCAAGAAGGCACTCAACAGGCACCTAAAGTCAGTACCTGACCAACCAGGCTGTGGTTCGTACGTCAGTTTGCGTGCGGCCAGCAGTAACAGCCTGGTTGATCAGACCTTGATCCACCACGAGAACTGGTCTCAGACCGAGCCGTGGGGGCGTTGACCCCCGAAACCCTCTCCAGGTATAGTAGTGGTGGTGGTAGTAGAGGTGGTGGTAGTAGTAGTAGTGGTGGTGATAGTAGTGGTGATAGTAGTAGTGGTGGTGATAGTAGTGGTGGTAGTAGTGGTGGTAGTAGTAGTGGTGATAGTAGTGGTGATAGTAGTGGTGATAGTAGTGGTGATAGTAGTGGTGATAGTAGTGGTGGTAGTAGTAGTGGTGATAGTAGTGGTGATAGTAGTGGTGATAGTAGTGGTAGTGGCCGCTAGTTACAAGTACCGCTAACTCACCTCAACCATCACACCTGTTGGCTCTCCACTTCCCTGCCAGACGCACGAACACCCCAACATTACTCCCCAAAATCAACCCACGTTCCAAACCTAACAACCTCCCCATCTACCCATCACCTCCATCCCCTGTTTGCCGTCAACCATCACTGAAAAAATGTGTTAGTTAGGTGAGAGAGCGAGCAGCAGCAGTAGCAGGAGCTGGGTGGTGGAGGTGCAAGGTTCTTTCATGGAGGTGAAGACTCCAGCAACTTTTAGTCGTGTTCCAGGGAAGACGTGGGGAGGTTGCCACACTTGAAGGACGCACTGCAAAAACTGTTGACGTAGTGGTGGTGGCAAGTGTGATAACATTACAGCACTCAGGTGAAGTGTGTAGACTTCTTGAAGGTGTTGATGGTCAGCATCGGTACACTGGTGTAGAGCAGAGGTAAACCTGTGTGGGTGACACCAGGAGCTGTTGACGGAGGAAGGAGGAAAGGGAGGTGGATGTGTGGAGGAGTGAGGAGGAGGAGGGCAGGAGACAAGGCCGCTGGCTGAGGGCATGATGCCCTCACCTACCTCCCCTCAGTACCAAGTAGGCAGCAGCACTGTGATAGGCTTCCCTTGCAAGACACTCTCCCTCGCTGCTCTCCACACTAAAACCCGCACGCCCACACTCCACCACGCCCGCACGCCCCATCACCTGCCTGCACGCCCTCACTACCCCAGTGACTCTAACATGGGCACTCTGGCTACCCCCGTGCGCTGCCCCGTGACCACCTCCCCCAGGGAGCAGCTGGGGTGTCTGCCTGAAGGTGTGCATCCCCTGCTAGGCCCAGGCATCAACAAACATCGTCTTAAGTCAACATCGTCTTCCATCTGTGACGAGGGTGAGTGGCAGAGGAGTGCCTCGCCGGCACCTTCCACCCACAGTGGGCACTCCTCGCCCTCTGAAGTAGGTGACTCTGGGGTGTGTTCAGAGCACGACACCCCGCCGCCAGCAACACGACACCCGACACGACCACGTTCCCTGCGACACCACACCTCCTCCGATTCCGACAACGAGAGTACCGTCTCCAGCGACTCCTTGACAGAGTCCTCCCGGGGCCACATCAAGTACCAGTGGGCATCTTCCTGCAGGACATCCTCCTCCCGCCGATCCTCCCGGTCCTTCAGCCACACCAACAACAACAACAAAGCCATTTTACCAGACTCTCTCCTCAATGAGATCAGGGAAAAATGGCAGGAGCTGCAGCTTCGCCGGGAGCAGCAGCAGCAGCAGCAGCAGCAGCAACAGCAGCAGCAGCAGCACCAACAGCAGCAGCAGCAGCGTCGCACGGACGCCGCGCAGGAACGACCCCAGCAGCTGACCAGGACAGGAGCACAGTGGTCGTCTGTACGACACCGTCGCTCCTGCCCCGCTAGCCCTTCACTATCACGCTGTTCATCCAACTTCTCCTCTACACTGTCCCTCTTTGAGGAGGAGATTGACTCGGCGAGGATGTCGCCGACCTACCTGGAAGGATGGCGGGCGGCACTGGTGCCACAGATGGCGCCAGGGGACGACACCCGCTCCCTCTACGAGTGTAGGGATGACACAGCGGGCCAGGGCTTCGCCGGCATCAGGGATATCTTCTCCCCCCAGCAGGAGTCCACTATCAAGAGTTACAAAGGCACCGTCAGGGGCGTTAAGAACCGCGTCAGGGCCGGCATCGCTACTTTCACTTCTGATCAGAGAATTACTAAGGTAAGTACACACACACCGTGTGCACCCTTAATTTATATACACACAGTGTGTAACTCCTTCGTTAATACGCTGCGTGTAATTCATCAATACACACACACGTCAGTGACACATGGGGTGTGTACCTCCTGTGGTGTGGACAAGCTACTAGTGCATTTCCCCAGATAAAGCGGTGCACAGGGAACCTGTACGACTGTGCCAAAGTATCGGTATGGGCTTATTTTAATGGTGTTGGTATTGGCTTATTTAAATGTCGGTATCGGCATAAAACTGAGCATCAGGATACGTAAAAATTTTGGTATCGTCGTGTCGCTAAGAGGATGTAGAGGCAAACTCAACACACAGCTTCATCATCCCTGTGACTCATCTGAGTCTTCAATTTCCAATTGTGTCCCCTTGTTGCTGTGTCCTATCTCTGGAATATCCTGTCTCTGTCAACCTTGTCGATTCCTCTCAGTATTTTATATGTCGTTATTATATCCCCCTATCTCTAATATGATAAGGCCCCAATAGGCCAGAAGTCAGTGATACCGATCAAGGTGATCTAGGAGGCGGCGCTAGGAGCTGAGTCTCGACCCCCCACAAACACAAATCGGCAAGCAAACAAAACACAAACGCATACACAATATTACTAGAGGCTCACATCAACCTAATAACCTGTGTAACCAATGCTGGTCTGGCAAGTATAAGAGAGAGAAGCCTTCAGGAATCTTAAGTCATTCAGGGTGCTTTAAACACCACATGTCAGGCCCATCTTGGAGTACGCAGCACCAGTATGGAACCCACACACCAGGAATCATGTAAACTGGAGAAAGTGCACAAGTTTGCAACTAGTTTCAGAACTAAGAGATATGTACTATGAGGAAAAGCTAAAGGAATTGAATCCAACCACCCTGGAGAACAGAAGGATCACATTACAACAATATATAAAATACTCAAGAGGAATTGACAGGGCAGACAAGGACAGGCTGTTTCAGAGACGGGCACAGCTGGAAGCTCAAGACAAAGATGACTCACAACAAGGATGTCAGGAAGTATTTCTTCACCCTCAGGCTGGTCGGGAAGTGGAATGACCTCCATGAAGAGGTGGAGTCAGACTCCATACATAGTTTTAAGAATAGGTACGATAGGACCCACGAGGCTAGGGGAAAATTATTCTGGCAAGTAGCAAGTTGAAAGGCGGTGCCAGGAGCTAAGACTCGACCCCTGCAACCACATATAAGAGAGTTCACACAAACACATACTCGTTTAAAGCGGATATTTATTAATATTCACAGGGAAGCACTAAGCCCGTAGGGGTGATACAGACCACAAGGACAATACCAGTTCCTCAAGGACCTACAGTGTGTCCTTAGCGACCGTGGGAGAACACAAGCACTACCACGGTCCAACTGGCCCACGTCCTGGGCTCAACCCACATGAGTTTAGTGCTTGACTTATTAATTTTTACTGACACATGCTAAGTAGGTACTACTGACCCATGCTAAGTAGGTACTACTGACCCATGCTAAGTAGGTACTACTGACGCAGGCTAAGTAGGTACTACTGACCCATGCTAAGTAGGTACTAACCCATGCTAAGTAGGTACTACTGACCCATGCTAAGTAGGTACTACTGACCCATGCTAAGTAGGTACTACTGACCCATGCTAAGCAGGTACTACTGACCCATGCTAAGCAGGTACTACTGACCCATACTAAGTAGGTACTACTGGCCTATGCTAAGTAGGTACTAACCCATGCTAAGTAGGTACTAACCCATGGTAAGTAGGTACTACTGACCCATGCTAAGTAGGTACTACTGACCCATGCTAAGCAGGTACTACTGACCCATGCTAAGTAGGTACTACTGACCCATGCTAAGTAGGTACTACTGACGCAGGCTAAGTAGGTACTACTGACCCATGCTAAGTAGGTACTACTGACCCATGCTAAGTAGGTACTACTGACCCATGCTAAGTAGGTACTACTGACCCATGCTAAGTAGGTACTACTGACCCATGCTAAGTAGGTACTACTGACCCATGCTAAGTAGGTACTACTGACCCATGCTAAGCAGGTACTACTGACCCATGCTAAGCAGGTACTACTGACCCATACTAAGTAGGTACTACTGGCCTATTCTAAGTAGGTACTAACCCATGCTAAGTCACTACTAACCCATGGTAAGTAGGTACTACTGACCCATGGTAAGTAGGTACTACTGACCCATGCTAAGTAGGTACTACTGACCCATGCTAAGTAGGTACTACTGACCCATGCTAAGTAGGAACTACTGACCCATGCTAAGTAGGTACTACTGACCCATGCTAAGCAGGTACTGACCCATACTAAGTAGGTACAACTGACCCATGCTAAGCAAGTACTACTGGCTCATGTTAAGTACTACTAACCCATGCTAAGCAGGTACTACTGACCCATGCTAAGTAGGTACTACTGACCCATGCTAAGCAGGTACTGACTCATGCTAAATAGGTACTACTGACCCATGCTAAGTATGTACTACTAACCCATGCTAAGCAGGTACTACTAACCCATGCTAAGTAGGTACTACTGACCCATGCTAAGCAGGTACTACTAACCCATGCTAAGTAGGTACTACTGACCCATGCTAAGTAGGTACTACTGACCCATGCTAAGTAGGTACTACTGACCCATGTTAAGAAGTTACAACTGACCCATGATAAGCAGGTACTACTGACCCATTCTAAACATAAAATTAATGAATGCTGGTCAAGTGGACCACTTTGTAGGATGCTGGCTAGGTGGACCACTTTGTACCACTTTATCTGTTACCACCTACTGGAGTACTAGAAGTGCAGGGAAGGGTGGAGTACTAGAAGTGCAGGGAAGGGTACAGTACTAGAAGTGCAGGGAAGGGTACAGTACTAGAAGTGCAGGGAAGGGTACAGTACTAGAAGTGCAGGGAAGGGTACAGTACTAGAAGTGCAGGGAAGGGTACAGTACTAGAAGTGCAGGGAAGGGTACAGTACTAGAAGTGCAGGGAAGGGTACAGTACTAGAAGTGCAGGGAAGGGTACAGTACTAGAAGTGCAGGGAAGGGTACAGTACTAGAAGTGCAGGGAAGGGTACAGTACTAGAAGTGCAGGGAAGGGTACAGTACTAGAAGTGCAGGGAAGGGTACATTACTAGAAGTGCAAGGAAGGGTACAGTACTAGAAGTGCAGGGAAGGGTGGAGTACTAGAAGTGCAGGGAAATGTACAGTACTAGAAGTGCAGGGAAGGATATTAGGACATGGAAGGGTACTAGGACAGGGGAGGGTACTAGGTCACAGAAGGGTAGTAGAGGAGCTTCACTGAATCTAGAAAAGGATTTCTAAAAAAAAAAAAAATGTTTTGTGAAAGATGACATATGTCTAACTCTTACTCTCTCTCTCACACTTTCTCTCTTACACACTATCTAAGGTATATTACCAGCCCCCAGGATGCCACCCACAACACTCCATTAACACCCAGGTACCTACTTACTGCTAAGTAAACATGGTCAGCAGGTGTGAGGAAACATGCCCGACGTTTCCCTCCCATGCCGGAGATCTCACTCCCATAGTGTAAGCTGTGGGACTCTCACTCCCACAGTGTAAGCTGAGAGGCTCTCACACCCACAGTGTAAGCTGAGAGGCTCTCACTCCCACAGTGTAAGCTGAGGGACTCTCACTCCCACAGTGTAAGCTGAGAGACTCTCACTCCCACAGTGTAAGCTGAGAGGCTCTCACACCCACAGTGTAAGCTGAGGGACTCTCACTCCCACAGTGTAAGCTGAGAGGCTCTCACACCCACAGTGTAAGCTGAGAGGCTCTCACTCCCACAGTGTAAGCTGAGGGACTCTCACTCCCACAGTGTAAGTTGAGAGACTCTCACTCCCACAGTGTAAGCTGAGGGACTCTCACTCCCACAGTGTAAGCTGAGAGGCTCTCACTCCCACAGTGTAAGCTGAGAGGCTCTCACTCCCACAGTGTAAGCTGAGGGACTCTCACTCCCACAGTGTAAGCTGAGGGACTCTCACTCCCACAGTGTAAGCTGAGGGACTCTCACTCCCACAGTGTAAGCTGAGGGACTCTCACTCCCACAGTGTAAGCTGAGGGACTCTCACTCCCACAGTGTAAGCTGAGGGACTCTCACTCCCACAGTGTAAGCTGAGGGACTCTCACTCCCACAGTGTAAGCTGAGGGACTCTCACTCCCACAGTGTAAGCTGAGGGACTCTCACTCCCACAGTGTAAGCTGAGGGACTCTCACTCCCACAGTGTAAGCTGAGGGACTCTCACTCCCACAGTGTAAGCTGAGGGACTCTCACTCCCACAGTGTAAGCTGAGGGACTCTCACTCCCACAGTGTAAGCTGAGGGACTCTCACTCCCACAACACACTCCCACAACACACTCCCACAACACATATCCCACAACACACTCCCACAACACACACTCCCACAACACACTCCCACAACACACCCCCACAACACTCACAACACTTTCTTACCAAAGGTCTCCACACAGTAAAACTGTTCACACAAACACACTAAGTCTTGAGGACATGATGAAATACCTGGAGATTCTGAATACTAGTAAGTGGACCTTCCTGCCTACCTGGAGGATACCTGGAGGATGAACTAGCTGGAGGGAGGCAGGAAGAACTAGCTGGAGGGCTATAAAACAGTGTAGTTACCTCATCACTAACAGTGTTGCTGTCTTAGAGAAGAAATCTGACAACCCTGGTTCCTCAAATCAGCTGCTAATCATCTGGGCTGTGGTTGCCTGCGTTGATCTGCCTGTGGCTACCACCAACAGCCTGGCTGATCAGGCTAGGATCGGGTCAAGGGGGCGGGAACCTCTCGAAAAACACTCAGGTTAGATTAGGTACGATTCGTCAGGAAACAGGACAAGCGTTTCCTGACGCGGGTCTTAGTCATATGATGACCCACAGCTGGAGCTTTCGGTCATCTGACGGAGGCCTTCCGCTGGCTTACCACTCCACCCCTTAAAAAATTAAGATAGCACACAACAGGTATCGTTTCTGTAGATGAATGGTTCAGAGAACTGACAAGTCCATCAATGGACTGACTAAATCGACTCCAGGCTGAGGGACTGATTACCTCAAACTCCTGTTCTTCACGATTCTCCTTTGTATGGACTGATGAAGTGTTGCATATGTGTCTAATTTATCATTTATCGTTTCTATATTCACTTGAGAAGTGATCCCCAGACGGCTGTGACCGCAAGTAAGGGTTTAGCCACAACTAGATAGGAGGTATTATATACGAAACACTAGGAGGAGGGAGCCAAGGTGCCAGTAGAGCGGAAACTAGCTAATGTTGTCACTTTGCTTAAAACAGTGGACAATCCAACTGACAATGACAGACCTACATGCATGATTGCTGACATCTGACTCACCGTAAATTCTACCATTAAACACGTGAACCTAAAACTATCTTATAGTCATCAATCAAAAAGGGAAAAATATCATATATCAACAAGATACTTCAAAACTACTTTATTGACCTATGGGACGCACGTAACATAGTGCAGGTAGGAAGAGTTCTTTCAGGAGTATAAAACAGTGTTCATAATCAAGTTATTAATCCCATCTTCTTCACAACGTATATAAATGATCTCGAGATAGGAGTAACAGCTAAGAAAGTGAAATTAGCAGATAACAACTATGGGGGAAAAACTGCAGATTCCACAGCTGTGTGAGTATCAGAGTGACCTGGAGAGGCTGGCGCTCTAGTCACACGGTGAAGAGTGATCTAGAGAGGCTGGCGCTCTAGTCACACGGTGAAGAGTGATCTGGAGAGGCTGGCGCTCTGGTCACACGGTGAAGAGTGACCTGGAGAGGCTGGCGCTCTAGTCACACGGTGAAGAGTGATCTAGAGAGGCTGGCGCTCTGGTCACACGGTGAAGAGTGATCTGGAGAGGCTGGCGCTCTGGTCACACGGTGAAGAGTGATCTGGAGAGGCTGGCGCTCTGGTCACACGGTGAAGAGTGATCTGGAGAGGCTGGCGCTCTGGTCACACGGTGAAGAGTGATCTAGAGAGGCTGGCGCTCTAGTCACACGGTGAAGAGTGATCTGGAGAGGCTGGCGCTCTAGTCACACGGTGAAGAGTGATCTAGAGAGGCTGGCGGTCTGGTCACACGGTGAAGAGTGATCTAGAGAGGCTGGCGCTCTAGTCACACGGTGAAGAGTGATCTAGAGAGGCTGGCGCTCTGGTCACACGGTGAAGAGTGATCTAGAGAGGCTGGTGCTCTGGTCACACGGTGAAGAGTGATCTGGAGAGGCTGGCGCTCTGGTCACACGGTGAAGAGTGATCTGGAGAGGCTGGCGCTCTGGTCACACGGTGAAGAGTGATCTGGAGAGGCTGGCGCTCTGGTCACACGGTGAAGAGTGATCTAGAGAGGCTGGCGCTCTAGTCACACGGTGAAGAGTGATCTGGAGAGGCTGGTGCTCTGGTCACACGGTGAAGAGTGATCTGGAGAGGCTGGCGCTCTGGTCACACGGTGAAGAGTGATCTGGAGAGGCTGGTGCTCTGGTCACACGGTGAAGAGTGATCTAGAGAGGCTGGCGCTCTAGTCACACGGTGAAGAGTGATCTAGAGAGGCTGGCGCTCTGGTCACACGGTGAAGAGTGATCTAGAGAGGCTGGCGCTCTGGTCACACGGTGAAGAGTGATCTAGAGAGGCTGGTGCTCTGGTCACACGGTGAAGAGTGATCTAGAGAGGCTGGCGCTCTAGTCACACGGTGAAGAGTGATCTAGAGAGGCTGGCGCTCTAGTCACACGGTGAAGAGTGATCTAGAGAGGCTGGCGCTCTAGTCACACGGTGAAGAGTGATCTAGAGAGGCTGGCGCTCTAGTCACACGGTGAAGTGTGATCTGGAGAGGCTGGCGCTCTAGTCACACGGTGAAGAGTGATCTAGAGAGGCTGGCGCTCTAGTCACACGGTGAAGAGTGATCTGGAGAGGCTGGCGCTCTAGTCACACGGTGAAGAGTGATCTAGAGAGGCTGGTGCTCTAGTCACACGGTGAAGAGTGATCTGGAGAGGCTGGCGCTCTAGTCACACGGTGAAGAGTGATCTAGAGAGGCTGGTGCTCTGGTCACACGGTGAAGAGTGATCTAGAGAGGCTGGCGCTCTAGTCACACGGTGAAGAGTGATCTAGAGAGGCTGGCGCTCTAGTCACACGGTGAAGAGTGATCTGGAGAGGCTGGCGCTCTGGTCACACGGTGAAGAGTGATCTAGAGAGGCTGGCGCTCTAGTCACACGGTGAAGAGTGATCTAGAGAGGCTGGCGCTCTAGTCACACGGTGAAGAGTGATCTAGAGAGGCTGGTGCTCTGGTCACACGGTGAAGAGTGATCTAGAGAGGCTGGCGCTCTAGTCACACGGTGAAGAGTGATCTGGAGAGGCTGGCGCTCTGGTCACACGGTGAAGAGTGATCTAGAGAGGCTGGCGCTCTAGTCACATGGTGAAGAGTGATCTGGAGAGGCTGGCGCTCTAGTCACACGGTGAAGAGTGATCTAGAGAGGCTGGCGCTCTAGTCACACGGTGAAGAGTGATCTGGAGAGGCTGGCGCTCTAGTCACACGGTGAAGAGTGATCTAGAGAGGCTGGCGCTCTAGTCACACGATGAAGAGTGATCTGGAGAGGCTGGTTCTCTGGTCACACGGTGAAGAGTGATCTAGAGAGGCTGGCGCTCTGGTCACACGGTGAAGAGTGATCTAGAGAGGCTGGCGCTCTGGTCACACGGTGAAGAGTGATCTAGAGAGGCTGGCGCTCTAGTCACACGGTGAAGAGTGATCTGGAGAGGCTGGCGCTCTAGTCACACGGTGAAGAGTGATCTAGAGAGGCTGGCGCTCTAGTCACACGGTGAAGAGTGATCTGGAGAGGCTGGCGCTCTAGTCACACGGTGAAGAGTGATCTAGAGAGGCTGGCGCTCTAGTCACACGATGAAGAGTGATCTGGAGAGGCTGGCGCTCTAGTCACACGGTGAAGAGTGATCTGGAGAGGCTGGCGCTCTGGTCACACGGTGAAGAGTGATCTAGAGAGGCTGGCGCTCTAGTCACACGGTGAAGAGTGATCTGGAGAGGCTGGCGCTCTAGTCACACGGTGAAGAGTGATCTAGAGAGGCTGGCGCTCTGGTCACACGGTGAAGAGTGATCTGGAGAGGCTGGCGCTCTAGTCACACGGTGAAGAGTGATCTGGAGAGGCTGGCGCTCTAGTCACACGGTGAAGAGTGATCTAGAGAGGCTGGCGCTCTAGTCACACGGTGAAGAGTGATCTGGAGAGGCTGGCGCTCTAGTCACACCGTGAAGAGTGATCTGGAGAGGCTGGCACTCTAGTCACACGGTGAAGAGTGATCTGAGAGGCTGGCACTCTAGTCACACGGTGAAGAGTGATCTGAGAGGCTGGCACTCTAGTCACACGGTGAAGAGTGATCTAGAGAGGCTGGCGCTCTAGTCACACGGTGAAGAGTGATCTGAGAGGCTGGCACTCTAGTCACACGGTGAAGAGTGATCTGGAGAGGCTGGCGCTCTAGTCACACGGTGAAGAGTGATCTGAGAGGCTGGCGCTCTAGTCACACGGTGAAGAGTGATCTGGAGAGGCTGGCGCTCTGGTCACAGTCCTGAAGATGAGTGTCAACGGAGACAAGAAGAAATTTATGCATTTTGGGTATATCATTCACAAACATGAATGCAAAACGTTTGAAACAAACTTACAGAAACAAGATTAGAAAAGGTCCTAGGGAGTAAACCTTCACGCTGGAAGACTATCACAATGCTATATCTAACAGCTGCAAACATCGTCCAAAACACCAGACGCCTTACAATAAAATACACTTGATAGACTGCCTCTTTAATATGCTGGAAAGAGTACAACAAGAGCTACCAGACTTGTTCCCTCGCTCGGAATCAAACCTTATAAAGGACTTGAAGTACTTAACCTTTTTACTCTTAGGTAATAGAGACTTATGAGATTTCATTCAAACCTTTATTATACTGAATGACTTTGGCATGCTCAGACATGAACTATTTCAAGTGCTGAATGAGTCCATAACTTGAAATAATGGAATGAAACTACGAGGCAGATGATGCAACACGAATGTATGCTAAGGTTATTATTTTTGCCAGCAGAATGTAATAAACTATCGGATAATGTTGTAAACGCAAAGATAATACAGTCAATTAAGAACCAGTTGAACAAGCACTTTGTAAATATAAGATTCAACTAGATAGATGTTGCCCTAGTGGGAGTTGACAGAACCTTCACGACCTAGTGCGTCCTCAGTACTGATGGATCTACCCAGATTGTTTATGTCAGAAAACATGATAATAAGTTATATGACCAGTTGTAAGGTAGAGGATATTGTGGTGAAGGTGGACTGGAGCGAGATGTTGCCTAGAACACTCGCTACCTCCCTCAAACACTCAATCAGCCACTCATCAACTCACTCAACTAACACTTAACTCATGCAGACCGTCATATACACTCGCTACATGGGTCACTGAAGTCAAGAGATTCCTGGTGTTTGTTCAGGGACTATTTCAGGACTACCACTTGACAACGTTGCAACACTCAATAATAGTATTAATGGTACAAACAGATGGTTATGATAGTCATAGTAGAACCAGTTGTAACTACAACAACTACTGGCACAAACAACTCTGTGAGTGAGAGTGTAGTAACAAGAGTAGTCTAAGTAACAGTACTAATTTAGTTGAGATAGTTGTAACCCACATCTACCATCCACTTCCATCTTTCCTCTAAATTACAAATCATTTGTTCTTATATAATATGGTACGGTGTTTCCTGTTGTCATGGTGGCGGTGGATGGAGGGTGGGGAGAGAGCCTTCTGTTACTATCCTTGACTCACACACCTACATAATACACGATAGTCCTTAATCTAAGTAGAAGTAGATAGTTCGCAGCAGACAGACTCGGCGTGGACTTGCAAGTCCTCTCTCTGATAGTTCTCAGCAGACAGACTTGGCGTGGACTTGCAAGTCCTCTCTCTCTGCTGTCTGTCTTTCCCTTGTACCGTCTTTCACTTCCACAAACATTCCTTATTCTCACAACTCTCCCTCACTCACTTTTCCTAAGAGCAGTGACCCTTCCTTACACTTGTGAAGGTGACCAGACTAGCAGTGTTGTGTGTGAGAGAGAGAGAGAGAGAGAGAGAGAGAGAGAGAGAGAGAGAGAGAGAGAGAGAAGAGAGAGAGAGAGAGAGAGAGAGAGAGAGAGAGAGAGAGAGAGAGAGAGAGAGAGAGAGAGAGAGAGAGAGAGAGAGAGAGAGAGAGAGAGAGAGAGAGAGAGAGAAGAGAGAGACAGAGAGAGAGACAGAGAGAGAGAGAGAGAGAGAGAGAGAGAGAGAGAGAGAGAGAGAGAGATCATTGGGTAACTCCAGCATCAGTCACAGCTCTGAGGCGGACAATGCAGGCGTCCTTGTGTCCACCTCCACTCATGCCGCGTCAGTCCTGAAGCAATCCCGTCACACCCAACCTTGCTGCTCCTGTTTACCTAGCACTTAATAAGTTCCTGGCTACTCTTCTACTTACACATACTGTCACTGTTCACCTAGCAGTAAATAGGTACCTGCGTATTAGTCAACTGTTGTGTTTGGCATCCTGGGAATATTATTATTATTATTATTATTATTACACACACATTCGTCATCGTCTACATTTTTGGAAAAAAGGGATGATAGCTGTTTTGAGGTGTAGGAAATAGTGTGTTTTATGTGAGTGGTGTCCCATTAAACAGAAGATTATTAATACGGAGCATTTTCTGGGGCAATAAAAACGTATTTAACATATTAAGAGGAAATAAGAGTAGGACAACAGTACAGTGATGCTTTTGTTGACAATATTGCTGAAGGTGTACAAGCACAGCCATGCTTGTACACCTGCACTGAACAAAACCTGCTGTACATGAATGGTATTCAGTACCGACAAGACGAAAATTAGACACATGTGCAACATCTGGGTATCTTTATTGTAGACGTTTCGCCCAACGTTACGGTGCTCTTCAAGACTGACGGACTGATTACCTCATCTTTTGTATATAGTTCTACGGTCTTCCAATTATGTTCTTGAATTTGTATTATTAAAGCCACTGGAGGGCGAAACGTCAAGCAACAAGGATACCCAGATGTTGCACACGTGTCTACATCAAGAAACCCTGCAGATGGATGGACAGAATGACTATAATTGAACAAAAGCAGGTAAGGCAAGAAGGATTAAACAGGGAAAATAAGAAAGGAAAATAAGACTTTAGAAAGTAAACTAGAAGTTTAAAAACTCTCCTTACAGCAAATTTAGAAGATGTTAAGTGAGCAAACTGAGGGGAAGAAGAGAAGTGATAGATGAGGAACTGACTACAAATAAATATCATACTGAGAAGAAAATTAAAGTTTTAGTAAAGCACAAAACTTATTAGAAGACAGTAATAATATGTTGGTTATAACCCAATTTTTTTAATTGGTTGGAGGGGTAAGACAGCTGAAGGCCTCGGTCAGATGACCAAAAGCTCCAACGGCGGGTCATCATCTGACTAAGACCCGCGTCAGGAAACACTTGTCTTGTTTCCTGACGAACCTTACCTAACTTAACTCACGAAATCGTAATGACACGATTGCAATCGTGTCATTACGATTTCGTGAGTCATGTTGACGGCTTTGAGGGGACTTGAGCTAGAGTTCGTCACGGCCATGCTAGCGGGAGATTCGTCTGTAAAAACTTGCATTTGTGGACACAGTGGTGCCTATGGTAACCTTCCTATGGTGTAGAAATATACCTAGTTGGATGAATCTTATTGAAGCAGCTGGCCCAGTGGCTTACGCGACGGTCTGGAGTTTTGAGACTGACCGTGGGTTCGAACCCCACCCGTGGTATGGTTTCTTACCTAACCTAAGACAGTAATGCTGGGGAAAACTAAGCATAAGTCAGGATCAGATCAGCAGCTACCAGAAGATATTCCCAAAATGTCAACAAAAGTTTAGAGAAGGAGAGGAGAGGTCTGGAAGAATATAAATCTGAAACTGAAATTAGTTTTGCAAAATTAACTAGAGAAAAGAGATACATTTACAAGTGTTATTAAAGAATTCAATGCAAGAGACAATATTAGTTAAGAAATTGAAAAGAAGATTAAAAAAATGACGAGGTTGATTGATAGAGATAAAAACAGTTATTGTTTTTGGTTGTGTCGAAAAAAAGGAAATAAATTCACGTATAGAAAGAATAAACAAGGAAGAACGACACATAAATGACAAAATGCATTATAGATTTCAGTTTTGAAGAACATACTGTGGCATACAAGCCTACTGGGAAATACAAACACAGACCACTGAAGATAACATTTACGCAAATTAAGCATAAGAAAGAAACTGAA
This sequence comes from Cherax destructor, assembly GCA_009830355.1. Taxonomy (NCBI): domain Eukaryota; kingdom Metazoa; phylum Arthropoda; class Malacostraca; order Decapoda; family Parastacidae; genus Cherax; species Cherax destructor. Next base: position 5,629 of record WNWK01029349.1, on the reverse strand, counting down.
GGGTTACGAGGATATACATATTACCAAGAAGAATAACGTCAGAATAAAATATTTAGTGAATACTACTGAGAGGTTGAATAAAAGGCAGAAGTGAGAGAGGAAAAAACAGATGGTTTTTACAGAATGACTGGGTCATACCGACTCATCAAATGGGTTTTCAAAGAACCACAGGATATATAAAAACCACGTTAAAACAAAGGAAAAACGGGATGGAGTAATATCACAAACATTATAACTAAGGGATATTTTAAATTATAAGAAACCCGATACAGTGTTTTGAACTGAAACCAAACTGGAAAAATATATTTTAAACGAGGCTGTAATTGAGGGAAATTATTTACTGTGGATAATAGACAGATAAGGAAAGGAGAGGGAGGAGTGGAAATATTAATAAAAACGACTCTTCAGGTTATGGAAAGTGAAATACAAAATACTAAAAATATTGAATTTTTAAGGATATGGGTACGAAATATATAGATGAGAAACTCTTAGTAGTACATGTATAGGAGCCACCATTTAATAATACCTGGGAAAGAGAAGAGTTGGATAGCATAAACGAGGGATTACATAATATCCTTCGTGAACTGTTGATGAAAAGTGACCCTAATAGTTAATATACTATAAAAACAACTGAGCAGCCTATGAGGCTGTTAACTGTAAATAAATGGTCAGCAGATTTCCTCAATACATAGACAGGTTTTTTTAAGCATCAACATATAAGAAAAAGAAAGAGCTTGGAATTAATATAGAGATTTAGAGAGACGAGAAATAAACACACAAATGTAAGGAAAGAGGAAGAAATTTTGAAAAGGAATTAGCAGACAACAAGGTAGAACTAAACCTTTTATTTAATTTTGTAAAGAGTAAACTAGATGCCAGAGAAACTAAACTACAAATAATAGAGATAAAAAAATCACTAAGACAGATGAGGAAAGTTGCACAACGTGTCACGAAGATATTTTCCCCGTAGCAGATTTTAACCCCTAAGAGACAGCTGAATTAGAGGACACTGAGATAACATAAGAAAGGAGCACTGCTGGAGGCCTACTGGCTCATACTTGTCAGGTCTTCCTCAAACACAAACCCACCAACAATAATATTCGCCAAACTCATTATAAGTTTTACTGAAGGTATAAGCTTTGATAACTTTATTAACTGACGTGCAAGGAACATAAACACAAATACAGTATTATGTGATCCTGACTACGGTACATACAGCTCAGACTCAAGTACAACCTGCCTAACATTCTCCACCTGACTCTCCACACTATATACTCGTGTACGCTTTACCCAGGTAGATGTGTTTGTGACTTGATCAAGCCCACTGTGTGGGCGAAATATAGTCAATAAAGGATGGCATTATAGTGCATGTGTTTAACCATCGTGCCGGTAGTTTATAGCATTATCTCCACCTCAAGTGCAAGTCACAGCACCAGACGGGACACCAGACTTCAAAGAATGTGTAGATGACTTTTGTTATTCACTTTTGAACATTTTAAACATTTCACTAGCGGAAGATAAATTAACAAACAAATAAAAGATGACACTTAATGTGTCTTATGTTTTTTTAAAAACAAATCCTCAGGGAAGACCCATTAAATTGTAGGTCGGTTTCGTTGGCTTGTAAAATTATTGAGAAAGAAAATAGAAAAAGTGGATTTATGTAAACACACACATACACAGAGCTTAAAAAAACTGTAAGAAAAAGGCTGAAGTTAACGTGAATTACACAAGAAAACGGGGAGACTACCGTTATAAGTGTGTTAGGCAACGAGCCAGTCAGTTGTCGTTCAGTCAGCCAGTCGCCCAGTCAGCCAGGTGGTGGCCAGCAACACGTATGCACACTTAGTGACCTTGTCACTGCACAAGAGAACTTTACCCAAAGGTCAACCCCAGGCTGACCCGTTTTGTTATGATGCCAGAGCTGCATCAACATCTCTCTCTCTCCACTTCCAGTGACCTGAGACCACGCCTTTACCAAGCGGTCCCACCGCCCTCTGGTCATGATCCACACGGTCGCTGGTACCGAACCCAGAGACAGAAAGAGTAGATTTAGTACACTTCCTCCACTTAAATTACTCCAGTTTCCAACTAAATGTTCTCCACTATTGCTTTCTTCACTACTTTTTAACACTGAAGCAGTGTCCTCTTGTTTGCTCTCCTGATCGAATTAGAATCTCCCGGTTATATTCTCTGGTAAACAACGATATACAAAGTAAACTGTAAGCTGATATATTCTCTGGTAAACAAGGATATACAAAGTAAGCTGCAAGCTGATATATTCTCTGGTAAACAACGATATACAAAGTAAACTGCAAGCTGATATATTCTCTGGTAAACAACGATATACAAAGTAAGCTGCAAGCTGATATATTCTCTGGTAAACAACGATATACAAAGTAAACTGCAAGCTGATATATTCTCTGGTAAACAACGATATACAAAGTAAACTGCAAGCTGATATATTCTCTGGTAAACAATGATATACAAAGTAAACTACAAGCTGATATATTCTCTGGTAAACAATGATATACAAAGTAAACTACAAGCTGATATATTCTCTGGTAAACAACGATATACAAAGTAAACTACAAGCTGATATATTCTCTGGTAAACAACGATATACAAAGTAAACTACAAGCTGATATATTCTCTGGTAAACAATGATATACAAAGTAAACTACAAGCTGATATATTCTCTGGTAAACAACGATATACAAAGTAAACTACAAGCTGATATATTCTCTGGTAAACATGCATGTTGATGGGAGGCTGAGAGCGGAAGAACCACATGAATGATTTTAAGTATTTTAACCAACCTTTGCAATTTCCTTGAAGGGCTGGTTCCTTACCTGGAGTTTACCTGGAGAGAGAGTTCCGGGGGTCAACGCCCCCGCGGCCCGGTCTGTGACCAGGCCTCATGGTGAATCAGAGCCTGATCAACAAGGCTGTTACTGCTGGCCGCACGCAGGCCGACGTACGAACCACAGCCCGGCTGGTCTGGCACTGACTTTAGGTGCCTGTCCAGTGCCTGCTTGAAGACAGCCAGGGGTCTATTGGTAATCCCCATTAAGTACGCTGGGAGGCAGTTGAACAGTCTTGGGCCCCTGACACTTATTGTGTTGTCTCTCAACGTGCTAGTGGCACCCCTGCTTTTCATTGGGGGGATGTTACATCGTCTACCGAGTCTTTTGCTTTCGTAGGGAGTGACTCTCGTGTGAAAGTTTGGTACTAATCCCTCTAGGATTTTCCAAGTGTATATAATAATGTATCTCTCTCGCCTGCATTCTAGGGAGTACAGGTTTAGGAACTTCAAGCGTTCCCCGTAATTGAGGTGGTTTATCGCACTTATGTGTGCCGTGAAGGTTCTCTGCACATTTTCTAGGTCAGCAATTTCACCTGCCTTGAAAGGTGCAGTTTGTGTGCAGCAATATTCCAGCCTAGATTGAACAATTATTATTATTATTATAATCAAAAGAAGCGCTAAGCCACAAGGGTTACTAGATAGAACAAGCGACCTGAAAAGTGTCATCATGGGCTTGGCATCCCTGGTTTTGAAGGTTCTCATTATGCATCCTGTCATTTTTCTAGCAGATGCGATTGCTACAGTGTTATGGTCCTTGAAGGTGAGATCCTCTGACATGATCACTCCCAGGTCTTTGACATTAGTTTTTCGCTCTATTGTGTGGTTGGAATTTGTTTTATACTCCGATGAAATTTTAATTTCCTCACGTTTTCCATATCTGAGTAATTGAAATTTCTCATCATTGAACCTCATGTTGTTTTCTGCAGCCCATTTAAAGATTTGGTTGATGTCTGCTTGTAGTCTTGCAGTGTCTTCAATGGTGGACACTGTCATACAGATTCGGTGTCATCTGCAAAGGAGGACACGGCACTGTGGCTTATATCCCTGTCAATGTCCGATATGAGGATGAGGAACAAGATGGGAGCGAGTACTGTGCCTTGTGGAACAGAGCTTTTCACATTAGCCGCCTCAGACTTTACTATGTTGACTACTACTCTTTGTGTTCTATTTGTTAAAAAATTATAGATCCATCTGCCAACTTTTCCTGTTATTCCTTTATCACGCATTTTGTGTGCTATCACACCATGGTCACACTTGTCAAAGGCTTTTGCAAAGTCTGTGTATATAACATCTGCATTCTGTTTGTCTTCTAGAGCATCCAGGACCTTGTCGTAGTGGTCCAGTAGTTGGGACAGACAGGAGCGACCTGCTCTAAACCCATGCTGCCCTGGGTTGTGTAATTGATGGGTATCTAGATGAGTGGCGGTCTTGCTTCTTAGAACCCTTTCAAAGATTTTTATGATATGGGACGTTAGCGCTATTGGTCTGTAGTTCTTTGCCAATGCTTTACTGCCCCCTTTGTGGAGTGGTGAAGGGCGCTAAACCCTCAGGATTGACAGCGTCTTGGGAACTGGGAGGTAATCAGGTTTGACCCAAGGGCAGGGCTAGCTCCAGTTCCTTGACTCAAGAGCCTTTGAGCTGCAAAAAGAAATACTCCCCTTAAGGGGCCCCGTTTAATAAAGGGGAGGGGGGAGAGATCCCACAGCCCAGTAGACTGCTGGTGGATCTTCAACTCTCAACTGTGTTATTATTCCATCCAGTGGAGACACGAGTGTCACCTTCAGCCAGTGTCATGTGACACTTCTCACGTTAGTGTCATGGTGAGCACATGATGACCATGCACTGACGCCCATATACGATTATCATGAAGCCACGACTCCCTTCAAGGATCATACATGTTTACCTCCCATTCCCCAGACGCTACATGGCTCCTACAGGTTTAGCACTCCCCATGAATATGACAAGGCAATGACTGACAAACTTGAAGAAAGTGGCAGAAGCACATGGTATAGAAATCATTTCCTGCGTCAAGTCATGACTGACCGATAGGCAACAGCGTGTGCATAAATGGGGAGAAATCAGAATGGGGCCCGTTACGAGTGGTGTACCAAAGGGGTCAGTGTTAGGACCCTTGCTTTCCACTCTACAGAAACGACATGGTTGAGGGACTCAACAATGACATAACTAACTTTGATAAGGACACGAAATCAGGTCATTAAGTAATTAAGTAATTTTTGACGAGAACAAAGAAGACAACAGAATGATCTGGATAGGTTAATGTTGTGGCCGGAGAAGTGGCAGATGCTGCTCAATGCAGACAAGTGTAAGGTTCTTATCCTAAGAAAAAGAAAAGAATTATGCCATTTAAAGGCTAAACAATATGGATTTTAGTCAAAGTGAATGCGAAAAAACATTTAGAAGTTCTAGTCAGCAGAAATTTAAGACTAAGACAACAGCGCATAAATGTTCGTAATAAAGCTAATAGAATTCTTGACTTCATGACAAGAAATATAAATATTGGAAGTCCTCAGGTTATACTTCAACTTTATTATTATTATAATCAAATAGAAGCGCTAAACCACAGGGGTTATACAGCGCTGCAGGTTATTGTAGGATGCAGGGAGAGTAGGTTGTAAGAGGGAGATGGACGATTAGTAGGGTATGGAGTGCAAGATGACGGTGGATAGTGCAGGGGAGGAGGGTAGCAAGAGATCGAGGTAGAAGGGACTGAGGGAGGTGCTAGAGGTATAATCTTCAGAGTTT
>WNWK01029348.1:0-24501 GCA_009830355.1 Cherax destructor | reverse complement strand
AAAAGTCGTTAGATTCTAAATTCCCTGTCAAGAAATTCCAATCAATCTGACTAAAGTTAAAGTCCCTAGAATTACTACGTTATCGTGCCTTGTGGCCTTAACAATTTCCTCCCAAAGTAGTCTCCCTTGTTCCTATCTAAGTTTGGGGGACGGTAAATCACGCCTAAAATCAATTTTTCACACCCTCTGAAAATTCTATCCAGACAGACTCTGTATGTGTTAATTCAGACTTTATACCCGTTTTTATGCAACAATTTAAATGATCACGGACATAGAGTGCCCCCCCACCCCCTTCCCGATACTTCTGTCTACTTGGAACAATTTAAAACCCTGAATGTGAAATTCGGCAGGCAAGTCCCGTTTTTTCATATTAAACCATGTCTCAGTTATTGCAAAAACATCAATATTACCCGTACTTGCAACTAATCTCAACTCGTCCATCTTATTCCTAGCACTACGAATATTGGTATAATATATATTTAAAGACCCTCCTTTCTCTTTACCCTTCCTGCTCATCTCTGTTTTTCCACTATACCTATTACTGTCCTTGTCATCTAGTGCCACTAGCTTTCCACTATCCACCTTATTCTGCCTATTACTAGTTCTCCTAGAAATTATAATATTACTACACTGGGACTTCTCTGTTTTCCCCCCAAAACCCATACCACTAACTATTTCTAGTTTAAAGCCCTAACAGCTCCCTCCACTGCAGTTGCCAGTGCCCCCACCCCAGACCTGGATAAGTGAACCCCATCCCTGGCATACATGTCATTTCTGCCATAGAAGAGGTCCCAGTTGTCAATGAATGTTACAGGTGGCCTTGTTTCAACCACCTTAGTGCCAACAATGTGTTGTTTCAACCACCTTAGTGCCAACAATGTGTTGTTTCAACCACCTTAGTGCCAATAATGTGTTGTTCAACCACCTTAGTGCCAACAATGTGTTGTTTCAACCACCTTAGAGCCAACAATGTGTTGTTTCAACCACCTTAGTGCCAATAATGTGTTGTTTCAACCACCTTAGTGCCAACAATGTGTTGTTTCAACCACCTTAGTGCCAACAATGTGTTGTTTCAACCACCTTAGTGCCAACAATGTGTTGTTTCAACCACCTTAGTGCCAACAATGTGTTGTTTCAACCACCTTAGTGCCAACAATGTGTTGTTTCAACCACCTTAGTGCCAACAATGTGTTGTTTCAACCACCTTAGTGCCAACAATGTGTTGTTCCAACCACCTTAGTGTCAACACAGTGTTGCTACAACCAACACTGTGTTGGAGAACGTTAAAAATGTATCATTCTTTCGTCTCCAGTCCCCTTTACTTTCTTTCCCTACTTTCCCTGCCCCTTTTTTCGCCCAACATCACATAATTCCTACTCTCCTTTCTTCTACCCTCGCTGCTTCCTTCCTTTCTGTCTTATTCTCCTTCCCTCTGCTTCCTCCCACCATCTCTCCGCCTCCATTACCAAGTAAAGTCTTCCCTCCGACAAGACATCTTACGAGAAATACGGAAACTTCAGCCAAACTTCCTTTAGTTTCAACAATCTGCAGTTGATCAGAAACTTCCGTGTTCAAGGCACCAGGTCTGACCTCCACAAAAAGTTTCCCTTTCCTAACTTTGATTTGTGGAGGCAGGAAGGATCAAACTTTGGCAAGAATAGGCAAATATCGTTGTACTATTTCCATTTTCCTCGTTTATTCTTTCTCTTTTCTTCTTCTGAACCCTTGGAATACGTACGTGTAGGAGAGAGTTACGTGAGTGTGTGTGTAATAAATTTTAATTATTAAAACGTGTGGAGAGGTAAGCCAGTGGAAGGCTTCGGGTAGATGACCAAAAGCTCCAGCTGCGTCAGGAAACACTTGTGTTGTTTCCTGACGAAAACAACAGTGTTCCTCATCCTAATGTTCCTAGGTGTAGAGTGTATTATAAATTTCCACACCAGGAGCTGTAGCTCAACCCTCCCAAGCGGGTTGAGCTACAGATCCTGGGGACTGGATATCACCACCACTGAAGAGACCCAGGAACTTTAGCTCAACGCACTGAATAAGTGTATCACTTGTAGTTTAACGCCCTCAAAAACTCCAGGAGCTGTATATCAACACCCTTATGAGGGCCAGGAACTGTAACTCAACAGTGACTCACGAAATCGTAATAACAACAATGCAAACAAATCACAGAACGAGTGGGAATCGAACCCATTACAGACGGGGCCTAAAACTAGCAGGCCAGTGAGTTAACCATTGCTAGCTGGAGGACTCGCCTGCCATGAGGTTCGACTCCCACCCGTTCTGTGATCAAACACTGCATGTACACTGATGCAGAATTAGACACAAGTACAACATCTGAGTATCTCTAAGACGTTTCGCCTTCCAGTGTCTTTATCAATACAAATTCAAGAACATAATTGGAAGATAGAATTATATACAAAAACATGGGGTAATCAGTCCCCCAGTCATGTAGTTAGTGAAGAGGACCGTAGTCTACAAGAGTCAAGCACAGGCGTGTAGGTTGACGCTTATATACTGGCGTCAGGTGAGGAAGTGTAGTGAGGGAGTGAGTGTAGTGGGAGGCAGTGAGAGTTCAATATAATGAGTGTGAGAATTTTTCTATTTACCAAATTTAGATACATATGCAGTGTGCTGTTACCACATTCTACACGACACTCATATTCCATCACGTAGGATGGGTCATATACAGTGTTAAAATCTGTCTACAGGGGCTTCAGCAGGTACCGGAGCACGAACTGGTTGCCTCTTACCCAGTTCCTCTCTCCCAGTATCTCTTCCCCAGCCAGTATCACCCACCAGTATAGGCAGTATCTACCAAGCTTCACCCCTTCCATATAACCTAACTTCCCCCGTCATATCAAACCTCTTCAACACATCTTAAGTAATTAGGTGACTGTTAATCAGGAGCCAGCTGGCAGACAAGGAAACCCACAACTAGCGAATTCAAGAGAGACATGTGTCGACCTTGTTTACAAGAGCGTTGCATTAATTCAGTGGTGTGAGGTCCGCCGCTATGTCTTCCAGTCATGATCCACAGTCACTTAAAGCAACTGAATATATGCCAGAACATATCTTCCCATCACATACCGCATTTTCGGGCATATAAGACGCACGAGCATTACAACTTTACTGTTGTTAGGTAAGACACATGTGCAGTAGTTAGGTATCTTTATTCCGAAACGTTTCGCCTACACAGTAGGCTTCTTCAGTCGAGTGCAGAAACGTTAGTAAAGCAGAAGAGATGTGAAGACGATGTGATCAGTCCATCACCCTTGAAGACGTAGTTTTGAGGGAGTCAGTCCCTCAGCCTGGAGAAGAGTATCTGTTGCATAGTCTGAAACAACGTCTTCAAGGGTGATGGACTGATTACATGGTCTTCACATCTCTACTGCTTCTACAACGTTTCTGTACTCGACTGAAGAAGTGTACTGTGTAGGCGAAACGTTTCGAAATAGATATCTAACTGATGCATGTGTGTCTTACCTAACACCCTGTCGGTACTTTATACCATTTTAATATTCAACTTTACTTCTATAATGCACTACATGTCCTTTAATCACCACTTGCCAGTAACCCAAACTTTACCCTTAAGCCTCACCTTGAGCATATAAGACGCAGGGTGATTTTCCAAGACTTTTCTCGGGTAAATATAAGCTTATCTTATATGTCGGAAAATACGGCGCTCATAAAAGCTGCCATGACTCACAAAATCATAATAAACTGATTGCAAACATATGACGGAACGCACTGGTCTGTCCCTGATTTCTCATAAAAACAATCAATTATTAGCTACCATGACACTCTCAGACATCCTGAAGAAGGTAAACGAAAGATCCACTATTCTAAATGCTCAGCCCACCATCACGGCCTCCAACAGTTAGGCAGTGTTTGTCTAGTCGCAATAATAAGAGGCTCTTCTAAGTCGCTAGCCTCAGAGGTAATCAAATCATTAAGAGATTTTTCCAGACTTGATTCACCTTTCTTCTTAACACATAACAAGGGGCGAGGCAAACCCAACACTCACTCCACTGACAGTGAGAAAAATCAGCGTCCAAGTGAGTAAATGGATGAAGATGGCAGTACAGTTAAGGCGATCAGAAGTGGCGAAGAAAAACTGCCCTGAGGGATGCCGACACTGCAGAAGCAGGGAAAATCACCCTGTCAGGAAGATGAGGGATGCTAGTATTTCTAACACCTTTCTGTATAATGCAGACCCACTGTGTCTGCACGAGACATATGAAAAAATGTGCATCCAATCTAGTTCTGCTGTTGCAACACTGGGATAAGACAGCAACATTTGCAAGAGACGGTTAATCTAGAGTCTAGATTCTGGGGAACTGCAGAGATCCTATCAGAGATCCCAAGGTTCGTCAGTATCTTCCTGGCTGCTCTGAAGTAATCATTTCTTCCTTGGTACATCTCTTTGTACCCTCAAAAAGAACGTTTGGGGTATTATGTTAATTACCATGGGTAGCACACTGTTGCCTCGTTGCTAAAACAACTGTCAGGAATATCAGTACTAAGGCGACCCTGATCCTTCAACTTAACTAGTTTTGTAAATTACACATATGTGCAACACTTGATTATCTTTATTGAGGAAACGTTTCGCCACACTGTGTGGCGAAACGTTTCCACAATGAGATACGCAAGTGATGCATATGTGTCTAATTTATCACCTTGTCGGTTCTCTGGACCATTTATCAACATTAACTGGCTTGGCTTTGGGGTCTGTCAAGGCAGGGAAGCGGCGGTTCATTAACCTACCAGAATATAAAATAGCAGTAAAATGCCATTTATTTACTCCCTTAAGTTGTGGAAAAGGACATTTATGTACACTTCAGGACATTTATTAGAGGAAACGCAATGCCACATGTGGCTTTTTACGTCCTAATTACGACTGTACATAGGTGTTATTTTCCACATCTTTTCGATATGAACAATGACATATTACTATATAGAAAGCCACTTGTTATGCTGAGCATTTCGGGCAAATTAGGTCAATTTTGTCCCCTCAAAACAATATGAAGACATTAGTCTTCTGACGACAATATTCAAGACACTTGACCTCACCTATGATAAATTAGACACAAGTACAACACTTGGGTGTCTTTATTGGAGAAGCGTTTCGTCACAATGGCTTCTTCAGTCCGAAACAGAAGAATGGTTGAAAATCATAAGAAATTTGAGGTAATCAGTCCCTGAGTCTGGAGTCGATGTGATTGCATCGACTCCGAGGTGTAGGACTGATTACCTCAAACTCCCTATGACCTTCAATCATTCTTCTTTGTATTGGACTGATGAGGCCACTGTGTGGCGAAACGTTTCCACAATAAAAACACCCAAGTGTTGCATATGTGTTTAATTTATCAACCTGTCGATTCTCTGAACCATTTATGAACCTGTCGGTTCTCTGAACTATTTATGAACCTGTCGGTTCTCTGAACCATTTATCTACACTTAGCTATAATTCTAGCAAGACTGACACAGGTGGTCATCTAGATGATGAAGACCCATGTCAGACGGCACTCATTCTGTTTACTGGCGAATAAATCAACAATCCCAGACTTTTTAGTCAAAATGTTTGGGTTCACTGAAGGGCACGGGAAGCTGTTTACTCCAAAAGGCTCTTCAAGCGAACAGCATTATCGACCTTCTCCCTACCCTTCCCTCTCCCATCCCTACATCCACAATCACGCTGGGAAGACATGGCCACCAGTGCATAGCAATGTGTCGAGGGACGACACAGTTTGACTTTTGTTATTGAGAGTTTCTCATGCTGGGGATTTTGTCTCCAATTTTTTCCTTCGGCACTGGTATCGACTCGTACCATTCGTTGTGTTATAGCTCCGCGGTACTCCTCGGGTAACACAGGTGTATCTGCGGCAATGATCGGTAAACCCATTCGGATTCCATGGTCTTGTTTGTCGTAGATCAGAGGAAAGAGGTCGACAGACATGAAGTAAACAAAAGGAAGGTTCCGCCTTGCTACGCATCAATAACAACACAAATGAACAGCTCCCAACTATGTAAATTAAACAGAAGCCCAAAACTCCCAAGAGGAGTTACCATGATACCCTTTATAATCATGAAGCAAATGTTGTGGGACTACACATGAGTATCCACATTAGCTGACATCTTTATGTAAGTAAACAGTGTAGGAGGTGCAACTGTTAGTTTCAGGGCCACCAGGAAATATAGAAAACATACGGAACTTGCTCACCAATATACTTTCGTTACCATATTTTCAAATAAACTCGGCTTATGGAGAAAGTTACGCAGTCTATTGAAAAAAATTAGCACAAAACACAACTCATGGAAACTAAAGAGTCCAGAGCAGAGTTGAAATTAAGAGAAGTGATGAATGTTGTATGTTAGGTGCACGTCCCAGCTCTGACGAACTTAATAAAGTACTTGAAATACACTTGTTGATAAACAGATTTATACTGGTAGTGTAGTTCTTAAACTTAATAGCATCATAATTAATATTTAAAGAGAAAAGGAAAAAATGGATGATAGGGGAAACAAGCATTTAAACAATGTCAGGGAGAGAAACCATATCACGGGTTCGAACCCCACCCGTGGTATGGTTTGTTAGCAATCGTGTCATTACGATTTCGTGAGTCAAGGAGAGAACACAGGATTTCTCCTACTTGACATTATTGGTCTCTCTACGGAGGCTGATGATCCTAAGATCAGAGATACTAACATCCACCTATCCCTTCCTAACTCCCTCCATCACCCCCATCCACCTCTCTTACACACACACACACACACGTGTGTGTGTGTGTGTGTAATCTCCAAAGGGTTTATAAGAGACCGGGTTCCATATGTTTTTAAATGCAAGGTTGCTCAGTGTGAAGGTAATATTGTAATGTTGACTCCTAGTAGTGCCAGACACAGGCATCCAAACAGGTGCCACCAGTAGTCGAGAAAAACACAAGAAACTCTATTACGATATTATAGATGCTATTTCCAAATATGTATTTGTGTCCCCAGGGTTATTATGTAACAGTCGAGCCTCGTATTTCTGTATCATGACTGATAGGTGTATATTAAAGGATGCTTAATTAGCAAACAGGAGAAATTATTTACAATCATTATATCAAAATCCACAGCAGGATTCGAACCTGTAAACTCGGCATCAGAGTACATAATACTTTATCCACATAGCCAGATTCTGAAGTCTGGCTATACATATAAATTACTCTGTACTCTGATACCCAGGTTACAGGTTCGAATCCTGCTATGGACTAACAGACAATGTATGTATATTACAGTATTTGTATCTTCTGGAAAAAGACATTTATATACAGGTCAGGACATTTATTAAAGGAAACGTTTCGCCCACCACGAGTGGCTTCTTCAGTCATAATACGGGGATAACTAAGAAAACGAGTAAATATAGTGACAGTAGTTAGGTGGAAAGCCGCGAGGGCAGGGCAGTAGTAGTGCCAGTAGCAGTAGTAGTAGTGCCAGTAGCAGTAGTAGTAGCAGCAGTAGCAGTAGTGACAGTAGTAGTAGTAGCAGTAGTAGTAGTAGTAGAAGGACCTGTCAACATCATGTTACACCGGTCTCCAGAATGGGTAATATACTGTTGATTAGCAATTTAGATATAGCGTAACTTCCCGGGCTTCTGATGGATAGTGTTACTGACAACAATTAGGGCAGACTCTAGACACTTTCGAAGTCTTAAATTTTCTTCCTTAATGACTAAACTAGTCTCACTGAATTTCATAAGGTGTCCAACATCGACCCTGTGTTGAACATGCGTATCTACAGTCATCACGCCTGCAAGAGTCTGTGTGTTCCCTGATCCTAATATCCAGGGATCTCCCTGATCCTAATATCCAGGGTTTTTTTTTCCACGTCGTGTGGCAACACCATTTTTGAGTTGTTTATCTTACGACAGTGTTGGCACTATTACCAAATGAAGCTGAGTTGAATTTATTGATTCAAGATTACCAGGCTACGTGGGGTAGGTAGAAGTGAAATTTACGAAGCACTGTCACCGAGTAACTAACTCAACACTTACAGCTATAAAAATATATACTATCGTAGAAACCATCACAAGCAGCATCAATAAAAAAATTCATTACTTTTTTAACGTCAAAATACGTTCCTAAATGTTCCCGAGGTCCCTACAGGCACCTCGGTAATTATGAAAGCCATAACGAGGGCAAACTGTTAAAATATGATCCCCAGTCAGCAGCACGTCACTAGCTAAACAGAGGGGGACAGGAGAACCTGTGAACAGGTTACTTTGGGTGAGTTGTGTACGCTCGATCCTCAGTCGACAGAAATTAGTCTCAAGTGACAATTTGTGTTGACAAAAAAGGACCAGACGCCCGCGACCTGCCAGACCCTATGTAACTTGTTGCCAGTCTGAAGGGCCGACCAGACCAGCCACTCCGGACCTTGAAGTCACTCAATACAGCAGACTTTGCCTCTGCATCCGCCCGTTCATTTCTCGGGACATCAACATGTAATGGGAATTACGAAATCGTAATAACAGGATTGCAAACCTTCATTTATGGTTACAGTGGTGGCTCATGCTAACCTCCCTATGGTGTAAAAAATATACCTAGTTGGATGAATCTTATTAGAGCCAGCAGGCCCAGTGGTTAACGCACTGGCCTGTGAGTTTTAGGACTCACTTGTGATGGGTTCTAACCCCACCAGTTCCCTAATTTGATTTCCAGGGGGAACCAACATGTCCTGGGCACCAGGATGGACCGGGGCAACAGCATGAACCGGGGCACCAACATGGCTCGGGGCACCAACATGGCCCGGGGCACCAACATGGCCCGGGGCACCAACATGGCCCGGGTCACCACCGGAATTTCAAACTACGCGTGGTAATGTTTATACAATTGATGTAAGATTGCGACAGTTTTAGCAATAAACATTTGATGTATTTTCTGCATCACTCAGCTCGTAATAAGAAGATAAAAATCCCTCGTCCCTCTTTCTCATTATTTCGGTACCAAGAAATCTTCCTTATCTGTTGATTGCATCATTTTATGATAATTATACTCTCTCTCTCTCGCTCTCTCTCTCTCTCTCTCTCTCTCTCTCTCTCTCTCTCTCTCTCTCTCTCTCTCTCTCTCTCTATTTGTTTTTCCAATGAGGAGACATTTTTCAGTGCCTTCATTCTTTCTTCGTAAATCACATTTCCTAACTCTAAGATCTATTTTATTGCATAGCTCTGAACTTTTTCAATTTCAACTTTTATATCAGCGCACACCATAACAACACCGCAACTCTGAGTTGCGTCTGTGTCGTAAACATGATTTTTTTCTGTATTTGACCATCGATGTATTTGTAGCGTAAGTCACGATACCTTGGCAGTAATAATTCACAACTAACCCACAAATAAAAACCAGACTGCTTCAGTCTGTGAAGAACCATTATGAAGTCACTGAGAAAGAAGTTAGGTCAAGCACTGTGAGGTAATATTAATGTTAGGTCAAAAGGCCACAAGTGTAACTAATGTTCGCTCTCCAGGAGCATCTGTGTGTCTTAAGAATTACCTGCATTTTCTCCATAACTACCTTGCTGGACCAGTTGACTCTTCTTCCTGTTGCCGCTTCCTTAAGTTGCACACACACTGTGTTGTACCTGTGCTCCATAACTGGGCTGTCAACATGCACTTATAATAATATAACAAAAATTGATTTCTTTGCTAAGGTTACAATGTGTGTTTACATATAAAAAAAAACATACCACGGGTGGGGTTAGAACCCGCGATCAGAGAGTCTCAAAACTCCAGACCGACACCCGTGATATGGTTTGTTTACAATCATGTCATTACGTGAGTCATGTTTACATATCATAATTTGATTGGTGCAAAGAAAGCCACTATCATGCCGAGGCATTTCTGTATAAACAATATGTCTTCTTGAAATACACTTGTATTCAACATTTGGAAATCTTTATTTCCTCAATAAAGATTTCCAAATGTTGTAAAAGTTTCTCATCTTAAACTTGTCGGATTTTTAGACGATTTACATCACAACTTAACCCCAGTTGAAGATGCTTTCCCCAGTCTCCATCAAGGTCACAGTGTTCGTCCTCTCTCCCTAATGATTTGTTCAACCCTTCTACAGCCTCGACACAGCTCGTCTTACTTCGAACCTCCATTCTAATGTCTCACAGAATCAGCACCACCGCCTCATTTTTATCAGCCCTCGGCCCAAATAATCTCTCACCGATGACAATGCTAAACGTACTTCTACCCGTCATTCTTATCCATACTTCTCCCTTGCATTTTCCTTGAGGATTACTTCAGAAAGGACAAGACCTTTCCCTCCGAGTCTAGCTCCTCTTAAACGAATGAAAAAAACTTTTAACCTCAAAGGTATGAACTCTGTCCAGCCTCTACCCTGAATTTCCTCTTGTCAAGCGTTCCAGTGTAATTTATTCCTTTCTGTCCTATACCGGTGTTCTTCACGTCTCATCGTTTAATCTAAAGACTTTCTCTTTCATCCTCTTTCCTTGGCTTGACGCAACTCTCGGTGCGTTGCTTGCATACTTTACACCCACACACATTCATCACTCTCAGGGCCTCCTTATGCAAGTGACGCTACAGTCCACCGGTATGATGCAACGTCCTGAGGGGCCACGATGCCTGTAAGAGGCTAAGTCCTGCTAGACAGTTACATCTCCCTCTTCCTATTAATGTCTTATATGACCTGATTTACCTTTGAGTGCAGTTTAGCCGAAATGGTGGACCATGTCGGTCCACTAGTTCAGTCCAAGACCCAAACATCATCATACGTTTCTCTCTCTTATATGTGGGGTATTTGTGTATTGTTCCAGTTACGGTATTGTACCTTTTATTTTTCAATAGACTTTAAAAACGCCAAGAAGCGGCACTTTTGTACACTGGTATACAATACTGGAGTCTACATGAGCCTGACATGTCTAATATTCACTTGTTTTTATTGCCATCAATAAAGACATCCAACTGTTGTACACGTGTCTTAATTGTTAACCCTAATTCTAACAAACTGCAATTTTTTTACTCGCTTGCCGCGGGTTCAATCCTCTATCTATTCCGTGGATTGATACGCTCTGTTCTATCATGTTAGAACTTTGGGGTCAGTTCTTGCCTTTTCCCAGTACATTAGAAAATGTCATCACCTCACAGTTATCGCCTCACCTCTCTCTACCCCGACGTCAGTTGTCACTGCATTAACTTTCTGTTCCACACTACATGATAACTGTCGGGAATGACTCTCTTAAAGTCTTCCAGGACAGTTTCTCAATGCTGAATTTGTGTCTTGTCGTATATTTTTTCTAGACCACCTTACCTTCTTGACATTTAATAACATAACAGTAATAAAAATAATGCTTCTGATTATTATTATTAATTATTATTATTAGTAATTATGATTATTATTAGTAGTAGTACTAGTATTACTATTATTATTATTATCAACAGCTACCACACGTACTAAGAACAGCCATCAGCAGTCTTGGGAAGGTTGCAGTCTTCTCAGAGACACGAGTCTATGAGCCATCCATTATTCCTCCAAAGATTCATTTGAAACAGACTCAAGGTGAACAAATAAAGGCAGTGCCTGACAGCTGGTGCCTGACAGCTGGTTCCTCACAGCTGGTCTCTTGTAGCTCGTTGCTTAATGTAAAATAGAATCATACGTAGTTGGTTCCCGGATTTGAAATGTGCAGAGGCAGGATAGCAACACACTGCTTCTAGCAGAGAAATTTTGAGTCCAAGATTCATAGGAGAGAGAGAATATAAATGGTACATAATACAGACATGATGGTGAAAGAGAGACACACACAAAGAGAGAGAGAGAGAGAGAGAGATAGAGAGAGAGAGAGAGAGAGAGAGAGAGAGAGACAGACAGACAGAGAGAGACAGAGTAATAATATTCACTAGCTTACAGAATTAACATAGATTCCATTGATAAAATACCTACCGGGATTGATGCCATTGATGAAAACCATTTCGATCACAATTGGGTATTTGCATCTCAATGACTGGACGTCAGTGGCAGTCTGGTGTGTTTGTTTCAAGGTCTATGGCACTTTTAAAACTATTTATAATATTTACAAAATAAAATACCGAATTATATTAACAAACCGGCCGTATCCCACCAAGGCAGGGTGACCCAAAAAGAAAAACAAAAGTTTCTCTTTTTAACTTTAGTAATATATACAGGAGAAGGGGTTACTAGTCCCTTGCTCCAGGCATTTTAGTCGCCTCTTACGACACACATGGCTTACGGAGGAAGAATTCTGTTAAACTTCCCCATGGAGATAAGAGGAAATAAACAAGAACAAGAACTAGTAATAAAATAGAAGAAAACCCAGAGGGGTGTGTATACATATGCTTGTACATGAATGTGTAGTGTGACCTAAGTGTAAGTAGAAGTAACAAGACATACCTGAAATCTTGCATGTTTATCAGACAGAAAAAATACATCAGCAATCCTACCATCATGTAAAACAATTACAGGATTTTGTTTTACACTCACTTGACAGGACGGTAGTACCTCCCTAGGCGGTTGCTGTCTATCAACCTACTACCACAGGACGGTAGTACCTCCCTGGGTGGTTGCTGTCTACCAACCTACTACCACAGGACGGTAGTACCTCCCTGGGTGGTTGCTGTCTACCAACCTACTACCACAGGACGGTAGTACCTCCCTGGGTGGTTGCTGTCTACCAACCTACTACCACAGGACGGTAGTACCTCCCTGGGTGGTTGCTGTCTACCAACCTACTATCTAGCCTCGTATTTAGATAAGAGTAAAGATGTTTTTGTGGCATTTATGGATTTGGAAAAGGCGTATGATAGGGTGGATAGGGGGGCAATGTGGCAGATGTTGCAAATGTATGGAATAGGAGGTAGGTTACTGAAAGCAGTGAAGAGTTTTTAGTGGGATAGTGAGGCTCAGGTTAGAGTGTGTAGGAGAGAGGAAGATTATTTCCCAGTAACAGTAGGCCTTAGACAGGGATGTGTGATGTCACCGTGGTTGTTCAATATATTTATAGATGGAGTTGTAAGATAAGTGAATCCGCGGGTGTTGGCAAGAGGTTTGAGGTTAAAAGATATAGAATCTAACACGAAGTGGGAGTTGTCACAGTTGCTCTTTGCTGATGACACTGTGCTTTTGAGAGATTCTGAAGAGAAGTTGCAGAGGTTGGTTGATGAGTTTGGTAGGGTGTGTAAAAGAAGGAAATTGAAAGTGAATATAGGAAAGAGTAAGGTGATGAGGATAACAAAAAAATTAGGAAACTGAAGATTGGCTATCAGACTGGAGGGAGAGAGTATGGAAGAGGTGAATGTATTCAGATATTTGGGACTGGACGTGTCAGTGGATGGGTCTATGAAAGATGAGGTGAATCATAGAATTGACGAGGGAAAAAAGGTGAGTGGTGCACTGAGGAGTTTGTGGAGACAAAGAGCTTTATCCATGAAAGCAAAGAGGGAAATGTATTAGAGTATAGTTATACCAACGCTCTTATATGTGTGTGATGCATGGGTTGTGAATGTTGCAACAAGGAGAAGGCTGGAGGCAGTGGAGATGTCATGTCTGAGGTCAATGTGTGGTGTGAATATAATGCAGAGAATCCAAAGTTAAGAGATTAGGAGGTGTGGGATTACCAAAACTATTATCCAGAGGACTGAGGAGGGGTTATTGAGATGGTTTGGACATGTAGAGAGGGTGGAACAAAATAGAATGACTTCGAGAGTGTATAGATCTGTATTAGAGGGAAGGAGGGGTAGAGGTCGGCCTAGGAAAGGTTGGAGGGAAGGGGTAAAGAGGTTTTGTGTGCGATGGGCTTGGACTTCCAGCAAGCGTGAGTGAGCGTGTTAGATAGGAGCGAATATAGAAAAATGGTTTTTAGGACTTGACGTGCTGTTGGAGTGTGAGCAAGGTAACATTTATGAAGGGTTTCAGGGAAACCGGCAGGCCGGACTTGATACCTGGAGATGGGAAGTACAGTGTCTGCACTCTGAAGGATGGGTGTTAATGTTGCAGTTTTATAACTGTAGTGTAAGTACGCCTCTGGCAAGACAGTGATGGAGTGAATGGTGAAACCTTTTCTTTTTCGGGCCACCCTGCCTTGCTGGGAGACGGTCGATGTGTTAAATATATATATATATATATATATATATATATATATATATATATATATATATATATAACAACCACTGTGAAAAATAGTGAAATTCGAAGCGGTTTCGTGAAATTAAAAAACACTTGGAATTTCACTATTTTTCACAGTGATGTTCTGCATTTTGTGATATCACCTGTTTACTGGCATATATATATATATATATATATATATATATATATATATATATATATATATATATATATATATATATATATATATATATATATATAATTATACATGTGTGTGTGTGTGTAAGTTACCATTTTGTCTTAGGCACTTGTCGATTAGACACTTGACCTGTTGCGTGTGTGTATGCGTGCGTGCGTGCGTGAGTGTGTCGCACCTAATAAGCCGAACTTGCCGAATATGCCAAACTAGGTGATTCGGCTTATCCAGGTTGCTCTCTAAAACTGCATTCTGGGATCCCCAGCGATACAAACACTGGGTCTCTCTTGTTAATAAAGAATGAGACACTCAAGCAGCAACTGGTAATCTTTGAAGCTCTTGCTTCACACGGCGATTGTCTGGGTTCGATTATCAGCGAGGGTAGAAACACTGGGCGTGTTTCTTTACGCCGGTTGTCTATGTTCACCCGTCAGGAAAATGGGTACCTGGGTGTTAGTGGACTGGTGTGAGTCGCATCCTGGGACAAAATTGACCTAATTTGCACGAAATGCTCTGCATAACAAGCGGCTTCGCAACGTAGCATGAAACCATATTTGTAAACTTTCGCATATACATGCAATGCAATTGCATTTTAATACGTAAATAGCTCGGTCATGGGCGAAATATTGCAACAGCGAGAGTAATTATAGGTAAGAGATTAGTTGGATCAGAACCGCTGTGAGAGATCTTTTGTTGATGTGTTTTCGTTTTCCCTTTGACCAGGGGATTTGCTCGTGCGTGTCAACTTTGCTCTGTAAGGCAGTGGATTTTTTCTAGGATTTATGATTCCTGTGTAGTGTTTTAGGCCTCTCCAGTTTCTCTATGTGACCTAACGTTAATTTCAACTCATATTTTCCCCTCACTTTAGCTACCAACTAACCTCAGCTGACCTACTTTCACCTACCCTCACTTACCCTCACCTACCCTCACCTCAAAGCACCAGACTCTTCTGCAACTACCTTACCCACACAATCACCCCACAACTCACATATACACACCATCACCCATAATGCCAAGCCACAGACGACCAGTCAACCAATACAACCCTTACAGCCTACTCATCACTGAGTCCACCACCCATCCACAACACCACCAAGCTTCCCACTCCACATCAACCCACTTGCATCCACCAAGAACACAGGAGTGAGAGAGGTGACAACCAAATTCTCAGAAACGTAAGGATGACTGGATGTGCCGGAGATGAAAAGAAGGCAAATTAAAATATTGAGACATGTGGAACTAATGATCGAGGGACTAGACTGTAGAATCAATAAGGAGTTCAAGAAAAGAATTAAGTGGACACAGTACGACTGAGGAATCAGAAAGGGGAAAACTTAAATAAAGATGAAAACATGGAGGCTCATGCAAAATAACCATAGTGAAAAAAATGATGAATTCTAAGAGCGGGTTATTTGTGTATTGCTCCAGATGTACTCATATAAACCGTTTTGGGGCCTAGTTTCTAGGCCTTTTGTGTATCCAAACTAGGCCTTTTGTGTATCCATATGCTCTTGCGCTACCGTCCACGGGATGGATATGGGATGCACAATAAACTAGCCACTACCTTCCACAGCATTAATATATATAGCCACTATCGTCCACAGGATGGATACTAGACCCACAGTAAACTAGCCACTTAGGTGGTAAAATCTAATCTTCGGTGATTGCTAATATTATCAAGGAATGTTAGTTATTTTTTACATACTTTGATATCACATATTTACTGTGATCTTATTCCACGAAGAATCACATTACTGGTGTCCAGTCCCAATAAGTTGATAAGATATGCAACAGTTAGTTATCTTTATCAGTGTTGTGAAATCATTACTCATCAAAACATGGAGAAGAAGAATTCCGGGGAGAGAAAAAAAAAATTAAGAAATGTAGTGAAAAAAAAAAAAAAGTATTTTCCGGCATATAAGACGCGCTTTTTACCCACAAAAAAAGTCTTGGAAAATCAGCCTGCGCCTTATATGCTCAAGATGTAGACTTTGGGTTACACTTTAGCAGTTGTTTACTAACGCTACAACTGCTGGAGGGTGAGGAGGATGGTATGTGGAAACAGTAATATTGACAGAATGAAGAAAGATAAATCAACAGCGGTAACAAAAGAAACAACAGAGGAAGTAGTATACGTTGATAAAATAAGAGAGATGTAAACAAGGATAACGAGAAGAGGAAAACTTCACTGATGGCTTCAGTGATGGCTTCAGTGATGGCTTCAGTGATGGCTTCACTGATGGCTTCACTGATGGCTTCAGATGGCCTGTTCCACTGATGCTTCACTGATGGCTTCACTGATGGCTTCAGTGATGGCTTCATGGATGAGGCTTCACTGATGGCTTCACTGATGGCTTCAGTGATGGCTTCACTGATGGCTTCACTGATGGCTTCACTGATGGCTTCACTGATGGCTTCACTGATGGCTTCACTGATGGCTTCACTGATGGCTTCACTGATGGCTTCACTGATGGCTTCACTGATGGCTTCAGTGATGGCTTCAGTGATGGCTTCACTGATGGCTTCAGTGATGGCTTCAGTGATGGCTTCAGTGATGGCTTCAGTGATGGCTTCAGTGATGGCTTCAGTGATGGCTTCAGTGATGGCTTCACTGATGGCTTCAGTGATGGCTTCACTGATGGCTTCACTGATGGCTTCACTGATGGCTTCACTGATGGCTTCACTGATGGCTTCACTGATGGCTTCACTGATGGCTTCACTGATGGCTTCAGTGATGGCTTCAGTGATGGCTTCAGTGATGGCTTCAGTGATGGCTTCACTGATGGCTTCACTGATGGCTTCACTGATGGCTTCACTGATGGCTTCACTGATGGCTTCACTGATGGCTTCACTGATGGCTTAAGGGATAGCTTCAGGGATTTGCTTCAGGGATAGCTTCAGGTATAGCTTCAGGTATAGCTTCAGGTATAGCTTCAGGGATAGCTTCAGGGATAGCTTCAGGGATAGCTTCAGGGATAGCTTCAGGGATAGCTTCAGGGATAGCTTCAGGGATAGACTTAGGGAAAGCTTCAGGAATAAGTTAATGATAAGCTGAACGTGAAGACAACTGACTACAAGGAGATACTTGAAAGTGCTCGACAGTTCCAGGACAGAGAAGATCCAGAGATGCCATGATAACAACATACAAAATACCCATAGGATTAGATAGTGCAGTTAGGAACAGGTTGAGATGCATTGAGGAGCCAGGACACAGGTGATAGTTAAAGACTGTAGGTGAGCACCTATTCACCACTGCTTGATGCATAGTTATAATAGAGGTGATGTGGTGGTGGAGGCAAACACTGTGCACAGTTTCAAGGGCAGGTATGATCTGGCCCTGAAGGCCAAGACTCAGTAAATTATGTCGATAATAATTCAGCCTGGGGTGTAGGGAAGGAGGGGTCAGTGTTATTCTAGGATGGAAGGAGGGGATAAAGGAGCCTTCGTTTGCGAGGGGCTTGAGCATTCAACAGGCTTGTGTGAGCGTGTTAGACATGAGTGGAGGCAAGTGGTTTTTATGATTTGACGTGCTGTTGGAGTATGAGCAAGGTAATATTTATGAAGGGATTCAGGGAAACCGGTTAGCCAGGCTTGAGTCTTGGAGGTGGGAAGTACAGTGCCTGCACTCTGAAGGAGGGGATGGAGATGTTACAGTTTTGCATGTTACAGTTTCTCACAAGACAGTGACTGAATAAATTATGTTGAAAGTGTTTCTCCTTTTTCAGGTCACCCTACCTAGGTGGGAGACTGCTGCTGGTGTGTTAATAAAAATGAACTAAATAGCAGGGCCAGGAGCTATGGATCGACCCCGGGAAACACAAGGCAAGTACAGCTAGGTAAATGCAAACACACACAGCTCATGGAGCAAGGAGTGGACTTAGCTGCGACTAGCAAAGAAGCGCGGTCAGGAGCTGTGAATCGACCCCTGCAACAGACAGGAGAGACAGTCAACTGGACGTGTCTTGACACAAGCGACCACACAGGTACCGAGTTTCAAATACCTTATGAAAGTTAACCAGAAGATTAGCATAAGAGGTGAAGGCGGGGAGAAACAATATATCAGAAAGCGAGAGAATTCCTGAACGTAGTACAAGAGGAAAGGAAATTGGAGGGAAATTGGTAGGAAATTGGTAGGATAGTGCCGGGAGGCAGAGGAAGAACACATACGCAGAAGATGGAGTGTGAGCAGTAGAACCAGGAACAAGTACACATCTGTCAGAAGAGTGTGAGCAGTAGAACCAGGAACGAGTACACATCTGTCAGTAGAGTGTGAGCAGTAGAACCAGGAACGAGTACACATCTGTCAGTAGAGTGTGAGCAGAAGAACCAGGAACGAGTACACATCTGTCAGTAGAGTGTGAGCAGTAGAACCAGGAACGAGTACACATCTGTCAGAAGAGTGCGACAGTTACGTAAACGAGACAGCAGCGAGAGCCAAGTGCGAAGTCAATTTGCTACACTGTCAAGCCATAAGGAAGACAAGATTGAGAATGTTACAAAACTACAGGAGAAAGGAATGTAAGTGGCAGGGGCGGGTATACCAGCCCCAGCCTCCACCTACCTGGCCTAAAGCTCCACCCACCAACCCAAAGGCTCCACCCAACGGCCCACAGGCTCCAACCACCAGCCCAAAAGTTCCACCCACCAGCCCAAAGGCTCCACCCACCGGCCCAAAGGCTACACCAACTATGATTGTTCTATTCCACCACATTCCAAAGGTTTACACCATATTCTCATAATACCGTCTGCATGAGCAGCCGAAATTACAATTCGTCAGACCAGGCGACGTTTTTCCAATGTTCAGCTATTTAGTTTTGGTGATCCTGTGCCCACACTGTTCCCTCAGTTTCCTGTTCTTAGCTGACAGGAGTGAACCCTTGTGTAGTCTTCTGCTGCTATAACTCATCCACGTCAAGGTTCGACGTGTTGTGTATTCAGAGTTGTTCTTCTGCATACCACTGTTGTAATGCATGGTTATTTGAGTTACAATCGCCTTCCTATAAGCTTGAACCAGATTGACTATTCTGCTCAGACCTTACTCGTTAACAAGGCGTTCTCGCCCACGGAACTGCCGCTCACTGGATGCTTCGTGATTTTCACACCATTCACTGTAAACTCTAGAGACTATTTTTGCTTGAATTCCCCAGATCAGCAGCTTTTGAGATGCTCAAACCACCTCGTCTGTCACAAACAATCATTCCAAGGTCAAATTCACTTACATCACATTTCCTCCCCATTCTGATGTTCAGTCTGAACAACAAGTGAACCTCATGACCATGACTGCATGATTTCAGGCACTGAGATGCTGCTACGTAATTATCTGATTAGATATTGGCACACTTTGTTCCATTTTAATAGGTACAGGTGTACCTAATAAAGTGGCTACTGAGTGTATTTGGATGGGGTGAACGTTAGGGTGTTAGGGAGAGGTGTGGGATTAAAAGACAGTGACTCTGGCACAGAGTGAGAGTTGTCACAGTTGTTATTTGCCGATGACACTGTGCTTTTTGGGAGATTCCTAAGTTGCAAAGATTGGTGGGCGAATTGGAAAGGGTGCATAATATTAGGAAATTAAAGCAAATTTAGGAAAGAGCAAGGTGAAGACAGTATCAAAAATTAGATATTAGATTGAAGGGAGTATGGAGGAAGTGAATGCGTTTACATATTTGGGAGTGGACTAGTCAGATGTTTTTGAGAGATGAGGTGAACCACTGAAGTGACGAAGGGAAAACGGTGGGTGGCGCACTGAGGCATCTGTGGAGACAAAAAACTTTACCCATAAAGGCAAAATGAGAAATGTATCACAGAGGTACCAACACTGTTGTACGGGTGTTAAACATGGGTTTTAAATGTTGCACCAAGAAGGAGGCTGGAGGCAGTAGAGATGTCATGTTTGATGGCAATGTGTGGTGTGAATATTATGCAGAGAATTCGAAGTCTAGGAATTAGGAGGTGCGGGTCTACAAAATAGGATGGATAGGAAGGTATATAAATCTGGGATGGAGGGAAGGTGGGGTAGGTGTCATCCTAGGAAAGGTTGAAGGGAGAGGGTAAAGGTTCTGAATATTAGGGGCTTGAACATCCAACAGGCTTGTGTGAGCGTGTTGGAGAGGAATGAGTAGAGGCAAGAGGTTTTTATGATTTAATGAACTGTTGGAGTGTGAGCAAGGTAAGATTTATGAAGTAATTCAGGAAAACGTGAGTCCTGGAGGTGGGTAGTACAATGCCTGCCCTCTGAAGGAGGGGTGGGGATATATATGCTGCACTTTAAAGGATCTGAACTGGGATGTTAGCACGCTTCTGGCAAGACAATGAGTGAATGATGGTGAAATTATTTCCTCTTCATCGGGGTCACCCTGCCTCGGTGGGAGACGGCCAGTGTGTAAATATACACACGAGTCTCCCGTATGTCAGGATATATTTCTTTAGCATCAAGTGGTGAGAAAGTGGAATGCCCTTGAGGAAGTAGTAGTGAAGAATGTATACACAGCTTCAGTAACAGGTTGTCAGGGCGCACGACTCTAGCAGGAAGCGCGCCTAAATACAGCCACCTAAGTGTTAGTGCCAGTGGCTGTGACTCGACCCCAGCAACCACGAATAGGTACAAATAGGTAAGTACAGTGGAAGCATATGTATTGAACTTTTAGTACCTAATATGAGGGAGTTATTAATGAGCATCATGGTAGGAAAATGAGTCTCTTAACAGTGACATAAACATGAAATTTTTACCTAATAAACTGAATTACGAAACTCCAAATGAAAACAATCATCCTCACACACACACACACACACACACACACACACACACACACACACACACACACACGTACGTACGTTCTAAGTAATTTTAAGCAGTGTATTTCCAGCAACAATAATACTGTTTCTGCACACTGCAGCAGTTAGTAGAATGTTGATTGTGTTGCAGGTGGTGGTAATCAACTGCACGGGATCTCAACACCACCATCATTCTGCAACACTTGCGTTACACCTCTCGTTCGTTCCTTCATGACTTCCTTCGTTAACCTATGTTGCTCATCTCTGTTATTTTTGGAAGTAACAGATTTACGAAATTGTTTGGCAAGGTTTTAAATGTTACTGTGAACCCCATTGTTGCCCTGTCTAGCGTGGCTGGACGCCAGGGTATTGTCTAGTGTGGTACGGTCGGTAAAGCACTGCGAACCTTGTTGCAAGGTTCGTAGGTTCGAGTCTCCTTCGGCCAGAGATCAGTGTTATATAT
Source organism: Cherax destructor (assembly GCA_009830355.1). Lineage (NCBI taxonomy): Eukaryota > Metazoa > Arthropoda > Malacostraca > Decapoda > Parastacidae > Cherax > Cherax destructor. Next base: position 2,936 of record WNWK01029348.1, on the reverse strand, counting down.
ATATATATAATGTCGTGCTTAATAGGTAAAACTTGTGATTCTGGCTTAAATAGCAACGATCTTCTTGCCGAATAAGGCAAGCGAAAATTTGTGTATGCAATAATTTCGCAAAAATCATTCTGAAACTAACGAAAATGTTTTTAATTTTGTTTGTTTATTATTAAATTATTGTAAACTAATCTAAAATATATTTAGTTGGATTAGTCAAAATTAAATTGTGCTTGTTATAATGAGGTTAGGTAAATAACAAAAAAGGCACAATACCGTGACTGGAACAATACACACACAACCCGCACATATAAAAGAGAGGAGCTTACGACGACGTTTCGGTCCGACTTGGACCATTTACAAAGTGTGTGACTTTGTAAATGGTCCAAGTCGGACCGAAACGTTGTCGTAAGCTCCTCTCTTTTATATGTGCGGGTTGTGTGAGGTTAGGTAAGTTTCCTAAGGTTGTTTTAGTACAAAATTATTATTTTTACATTGACATAAATGAAAAAAATATATCTTTAAACGTATAAGAGAAAATTCTAAAATTACTTAATTTTAAACGAGTTTTTGCTACGTGAACAGTTTTACCTATTCGGCACTAATATATATATATATATATATATATATATATATATATATATATATATATATATATATATATATATATATATATAGGATGGGGTCCACCTCTGGTGTACATTGGGGACCCATAGCCTCGGAGAAGTGGATAAAAGGCTTCAAAAAGAATATTTAGATTTCTTTCTGAAGCCTTTTGAATATTCCACTTCCCTACCACCCCATCTTTTGAATGTCTATAAACTTTATTTCAAGACAAAATACATTGGCAGGAATACAATAGGGAGTAAAACAACACAGATAACAACTCAGAGCTACATGTCAAATACTACGTCCAGCTCCCCGGCAGTGGGCCGCGTGCCGAGAATGCTGCAGGCATTTCCCCTCTGGATCGCAACACTGAGTCTCTGAAAGAGGAAGCTGGTCGCCTTGTGTTCCTTGGTTTCTATGATGAGTTTTTCACCCAGCTCTTTGATAAACATATATATATATATATATATATATATATATATATATATATATATATATATATGCCTTGCAGAAAGACACTAATAATTGTTGATAGATGTTTGTCCAAACAAGACGCGACAGACAGACAGAGGGAATAAAGACAAGAGCACTAGAGAGTGCTCCGTGAAATAACAAGGGAGGTTAGTAATGAATGGGAAGAGGTAACAAGTTCTTACATGGTAGTGAGTTCTGAGACCATAACAAAGCTCTGTGGATGAGGATGGTAACGTGAATACAGCAGAACAATGGTAAATGTTTATATCAGGAGCCTAGAGGGACGCGTGGCTATGCTCACAGTGAGAATAACAGAATACAGACGAGTGGCAATGTTCACAGTGAGAATAACAGAACACAGAGACGAGTGGCTATGCTCACAGTGAGAATAACACAACACAGAGAGACGAGTGGCTATGCTCACAGTGAGAATAACAGAATACAGATGAGTGGCAATGTTCACAGTGAGAATAACACAACACAGAGAGACGAGTGGCTATGCTCACAGTGAGAATAACACAACACAGAGAGACGAGTGGCTATGCTCACAGTGAGAATAACACAACACAGAGAGACGAGTGGCTATGCTCACAGTGAGAATAACACAACACAGAGAGACAAGTGGCTATGCTCACAGTGAGAATAACACAACACAGAGAGACGAGTGGCTATGTTCACAGTGAGAATAACACAACACAGAGAGACGAGTGGCAATGTTCACAGTGAGAATAACAGAACACAGAGACGAGTGGCAATGTTCACAGTGAGAATAACACAACACAGAGAGACGAGTGGCAATGTTCACAGTGAGAATAACACAACACAGAGAGACGAGTGGCTATGTTCACAGTGAGAACAACAGAACACAGAGAGGCAGTTAAGGAGGAAATACTTAAGAAAGAAATAGGCAAAAAAAAAACTATTATTCCAAAGAAATATGAACTATAATTGAAAAATACAACGATTTGTTTAAACACAAATGGAATCACAGTACAGGTAATATAACATCCCCCTATTATATACTTTCTCCTCATTTACATATCTCCTCCCTCTCCCTACCCCAACACTACTCCAGTAATCCTCTTACTGTAAATCTCCCATACTAATGCTCCTAGCAGCATCTTTACCAACTTTCACTCCTCCCCATCTTCCCCCACACTACCAATCTTTCCCACATACAACCCTCCCCCCACCTCGTTGATCCTTCCCAATACACGTCTTTCTATCCCACCCCTACATTACTTTCCCTTTATACCTCTCTAGTTTCCCTCTAGTTCCCTTAGTTGTCTCACAAGACAACATCTTTAACTCACAAGTGCGATAAATGTAGTCCAGCTAACCATGACACAACCATGATACAACCATGACACAACCCGACACAACCACGACACAACCATGACACAACCATGACACAACCATGACACAACCACGATACAACCACGACACAACCATGACACAACCATGACACAACCACGACACAACCACGACACAACCACGACACGACCATGACAACCATGACACAACCATGACACAACCACGACACAACCATGACACAACCACGACACAACCACGACACAACCATGACACAACCATGACAACCATGACACAACCATGACACAACCATGATACAACCATGACACAACCATGACAACCATGACACAACCATGACAACCACGACACAACCATGACACAACCATGACAACCACGACACAACCATGACAACCACGACACAACCATGACACAACCACGACACAACCACGACACAACCATGACAACCACGACACAACCATGACACAACCATGACAACCACGACACAACCATGACACAACCACGACACAACCATGACACAACCATGACACAACCAT